>JAJEOU010002095.1:0-19018 GCA_021534815.1 Acrocephalus arundinaceus
AGAGAGAGATGGGGCGTTCCTGGGGGGTCAAGGTGCGGGGGGGCGTCCTGGGGGGTCCAGGTGCGGGGGGCGTCCTGGGGGTGTGGCAGGTGCTGGGGGGGGGGGTCCCAGGTGCGGGAGGAGGGGTCCCGGGGGGCCCCAGGTGTGTAGGGGGTGCTGGGGGGCGGTAGGTGCGGGGGGGTCCCAGCTGCGGAGGGGTCCTGGAGGGGTCCCAAGTGCGTGGGGAGGGGTCCCAGGTGTGTGTGGGGTCCTGGGGGTGTGGCAGGTGCTGGGGGGGGTGTCCCAGGTGCTGGGAGGGGTCGCAGGGGGTGTCAGGTGTGGGGAGGGGATCCTGGGGGGTCCCGGGTGCCAGAGGGGTCCTGGGGGGTCCCAGGTGTGTGGGGGGGTCCCAGGTGCGGGGAGGGGTCCCAGGGAGGGCGGCAGGTGCGGGAGGTCTCGGGGGAGTGTCAGGTGGGTGGGGGTCCTGAGGGGGGGTCCCAGGTGCGTGGGGGGTCCTGGGGGGAT
Organism: Acrocephalus arundinaceus; assembly: GCA_021534815.1. Taxonomy (NCBI): domain Eukaryota; kingdom Metazoa; phylum Chordata; class Aves; order Passeriformes; family Sylviidae; genus Acrocephalus; species Acrocephalus arundinaceus. The sequence goes on from JAJEOU010002095.1 coordinate 505, forward strand.
CCCAGGTGCGTGGGGGGGTCTCAGGGGTGTGGCAGGTGCGGGGGGGGGTCCCAGGGGGTCCCAGGTGTGGGGGGGGTTCCTGGGGGTCCTCAAATCCTCGTTGCTCCCTGCGTTGATTTTTGGGGTTGGCATTTTTGGGGTGCCCCCCTGTGGATCGGGGGGGGCTCGGGGGGTCCCCGGGGAGGATTTTTTTTTCGGGGGGGGGTCTCAGGTGTTGGGCCCCCCCAGGTGGAGGAGGCCGACGATTGGCTGCGCTACGGGAACCCCTGGGAGAAGGCGCGGCCCGAGTACACCATCCCCGTGCACTTCTACGGGCGCGTGGAGCACGGGCCCGGCGGCGCCAGGTGGCTGGACACGCAGGTGAGACACAGGTGGGACAGGTGGGACAGGTGGGACACGGGACACGCAGGTGAGACACAGGTGGGACAGGTGGGACAGGTGGGACAGGTGGGACACGGGACACGCAGGTACAGCACAGGTGGGACAGGTAAGGGACAGGTGGGACAGGTGGGACACAGGGGACACGCAGGTGAGACACAGGTGGGACAGGTGGGGGTGGGACAGGTGGGACAGGTGGGACATGGGACACACAGGTACGGCACAGGTGGGACAGGTGGGACAGGTGGGACAGGTGTGACACAGAGCAGGTGGCTGGACATGCAGGTAGGGTGCAGGTGGGACAGGTGGGACAGGTGTGCCACAGGTGTGTCCCAGGTGTCACACGGGTGTCACAGGTTCCCCAAAGGTGTCACAGGTGTCCCACAGGTGTCCCAGGTGTCACACAGGTGTCCCAGGTGTCCCAGGTGTCACACAGCTGTCACACAGGTGTCCCAGGTGTCCCCCAGGTGTCCCACACGGGTGTCACCCGCAGGTGGTGCTGGCCCTGCCCACACACACAAGTGTCACAGGTGTCACAGAGGTGTCACACGGGTGTGTCACAGGTCACACAGGTATCACACAGGTGTGTCCCAGGTGTCACAGGTGTCCCACAGGTGTCCCAGGTGTGTCCCATAGGTGTCCCACACATGTGTCACCTGCAGGTGGTGCTGGCCCTGCCCACACACACAGGTCACACAGGTGTCCCAGGTGTCACACAGGTGTCACACAGGTGTCCCACACAGGTGTCCCAGGTGTCACACAGGTGTCCCAGGTGTCCCACACGGGTGTCACCCGCAGGTGGTGCTGGCCCTGCCCACACACACAGGTCCCACAGGTGTCACAGGTGTCACAGGTGTCCCATAGGTGTCACACGGGTGTGTCACAGGTCACACAGGTATCCCAGGTGTCACACAGGTGTCCCAGGTGTCCCAGGTGTCCCAGGTGTGTCACAGGCATCCCAGGTGTCACACAGGTGTCCCACACGGGTGTCACCCGCAGGTGGTGCTGGCCCTGCCCACACACACAAGTGTCCCAGGTGTCCCAGGTGTCACACAGGTGTCCCAGGTGTCACACAGGTGTCCCAGGTGTCCCACACGGGTGTCACCCGCAGGTGGTGCTGGCCCTGCCCTATGACACACCTGTCCCGGGTTACCGGAACAACACGGTGAACACGCTGCGCCTGTGGTCAGCGCGGGCGCCCAACGACTTCAACCTCAAGGACTGTGAGTGCCCCGGGCCCCAAAAATCCACCCCTGGAACCCCAAAATCCACCCCCGAACCCCAAAAAATCCATACCCGGACCCCCAAAAAATCCATCCCCGGACCCTAAAAGAATCCCACCCCCACGACCCTAAAATCCAGCCCCGGAACACCCCCAAAAATCCATCCCTGAATCCCCCAAAAATCCACCCCCAACACCCCAAAATCCACCCCCGGACCCCAAAAAATCCATCCCTCAATCCTCCAAAAAATCCAACCCCGGACCCCCAAAAAATCCATCTCCAGACCCCCAAAAAATCCATCCCCGGACCCCAAAAAATCCATCTCCAGACTCCCAGAAAATCCATCCCTGGAACCCCCCAAAAAATCCATCCCCGGACCCCCCAAAAAATCCATTCCTGGACCCCCAGAAAATCCATTCCTGGACCCCCAAAAATCCATCCTCGGACCCCCAAAAAATCCACCCCGGACCCCAAAAAATCCATCTCCAGACCCCCAGAAAATCCATCCCTGGAACCCCCCAAAAATCCAACCCCAGACCCCCCAAACCCAACCTCGGAACCCCAAACCCAACCCCAGACCCCAAAATCTCCTCCCTGTTCCCCCAAATCCCTCCCCCGACCCCCTCAAGCTCACCCCCGGACCCCAAACCCACCCCAGGCCCCCCCAAATCCACCCCAGGAACCCCCCCAAATCCCCCCAGCACCCCCAAACATCCCCCAGACCCCCAAATTCTCCTCTTAGGGTGGTGATGACCCCCAAAACCCCCCAAACTCCCCCAAAACCCCCTCAGGGACCCCCCCAACACCCCCAAACTTCCCCAGACCCCCAAATTCTCCTCTTAGGGTGGTGATGCCCCCCCAAAACCCCCCAGGGATGCCCCCAGCACCCCCAAACATCCACCAAACCCCAAATACCCCTCAAACGAACGCACCCCCAAATTTTCCCTGGCTCCCCATCAAACCCCTCAACCCTGAGCCCCCATCCCACCTTCGGGGGTGCCCCCGACCCCCCCAGACCCCCCAGGACCCCCCTGAGCCGCTCTGTCCCCCCCAGTCAATGTCGGGGGGTACGTCCAGGCCGTGCTGGATCGGAACCTGGCCGAGAACATTTCCCGAGTGCTGTACCCCAATGATAACGTGAGAAATGGGGGGGCTGGGGGGTCCTGGGGGGGTCTGGGGGTCTGGGTGGGTCTGGGGGGGTCCTGGGGGGTCCTGGGGGGATCGGGGGTCATGGGGGGGTCTGGGGGCTTTTGGGGGACCCCCAAACCTGGCCGAGAACATTTCCCGAGTGCTGTACCCCAATGATAACGTGAGAAATGGGGGGGCTGGGGGGTCCTGGGGGGTCCTGGGGGTCTAGGGGGTATGGGGGGAGTCTGGGGGGGCTCTGGGGGGTCTGGGGGCTTTTGGGGGTGCAGGGGACCCCCAAACCTGGCCGAGAACATTTCCCGAGTGCTGTACCCCAATGACAACGTCAGAAATGGGGGGGCTGGGGGGGTCCTGGGGGGTCTGGGGGGGTCTGGGGGGGTCCTGGGGGATCGGGGGGTCATGAGGGGTCCTGGGTGAGTCTGGGGGGTCTGGGGGGGTCTGGGGACTTTTGGGGGACCCCCCGTGTGCTGTACCCCAATGACAACGTGAGAAATGGGGGGGCTGGGGGGGTCCTGGGAGGGTCTTGGGGCACTGGGACCCCCGGGAGAGCAGGGGGACCCCCCAAACCTGACCAAGAACATCAAAAATACCCCAAAAATAACTTGAGGGGGGTCTTGGGGATTCCTATGGGGGGGGTCCCCCAGTTTCTCGAGGGGAAGGGGTTTGGGGGGATATTTTGGGGGTCTCACGGTTTGGAACCCTCAATTTTTCTGAAGCAGGAGGGGTTCGGGGGCAGTTTTGGGGTCTCACCCGGATGTACCCCCACTTTTTCTAGGGCAATGGATTTGGGGGGGCAGTTTTGGGGTCTCACTTGGGTGCACCCCGTTTTTCTGAATCAGGAAGGGTTTGGGGTCAGTTTCGGGGTCTCACCGCGAGGGCCCCCCCAGTTTTTCTGAAGCAGGAGTGGTATTGGGGGTCAGTTTTGGGGTCTCACCCGGGTGTACCCCCAGATTTTGTGAAGCAGGAGGGGTTCGGGGGCAGTTTTGGGGTCTCATAGTTTGTACCCCCAGTTTTCCGAGGGCAATGGATTTGGGGGGGCGGTTTTGGGGTCTCACCCGAGTGTACCCCAGTTTTTCGAGGGGAAGGGGTTGGGGGGCAGTTTTGGGGTCTCACAGGTTGTGCCCCCAGTTTTTCGAGGAAAAGGGATTTGGGGGGGCAGTTTTGGGGTCTCGCTCGGGTGCACCCCCAGTTTTTCTGAAGCAGGAAGGGTTTGGGGGCAGTTTCGGGGTCTCACCGTGAGGGCCCCCCCAGTTTTTCAAGGGGAAGGGATTTGCGGGGGCAGTTTCGGGGTCTCACCCGAGTGTACTCCAGTTTTTCGAGGGGAGGGGGTTCGGGGTCGGTTTCGGGGTCTCACCGCGAGGGCCCCCCCAGTTTTTCGAGGGCAATGGATTTGGGGGATCAGTTTTGGGGGTCTCACCCCGAGGGCCCCCCATATTTCAAGGGGAAGCGGTTCTGTGGGTCAGTTTCGGGGTCTCACCGCGAGGGCCCCCCCAGTTTTTCTGAAGCAGGAAGGGTTTGGGGTCAGTTTCGGGGTCTCACCGCGAGGGCCCCCCCAGTTTTCGAGGTTAAGGGGTTCGGGGTCAGTTTCGGGGTCTCACCGCGAGGGCCCCCCCAGTTTTTCGAGGGCAAGGAGCTCCGCCTCAAGCAGGAATATTTCGTGGTGGCCGCCACCCTGCACGACATCGTGCGCCGCTTCAAATCCGCCAAATTCGGCAGCCGCGACCCCGTGCGCAAATCCTTCGAGACCTTCCCCGACAAGGTGAGAACCCCCCAAAAACCCCCCCGGGACCCCCCAAAACCCCGGCTGGGACCCCCCTGAGCCCTCCCCGTGCCCAGGTGGCGATCCAGCTGAACGACACGCACCCCTCGCTGGCCATCCCCGAGCTGATGCGGATCCTGGTGGACGAGGAGAAGCTGGAGTGGGACCAGGTGGGCTGGGGGGGGCCGGGGAGGGGCTGGGGGGACCCCCCAACACCGCCGGGGGGGTCCCCGAAACCCGCGGGTCATCCCGGGGGTGTCCCCGGGGGTGGGGCCGGTTTGGGGTCACTGGGGGTCAGTATGGGTCACTCCGGGGGTGTTCCCGATTTGGGGGTCACTCTGGGGGTCAGTGTGGTCACCCCGGGGGTGTCCCCAAGTGTGTCCCTGCGTGTCCCCGGTTTTGGGGTCAGTGTGGTCACCCCGGGGGTGTCCCCGGTTTGGGGTCACTGGGGGTCAGTATGGGTCACTCCGGGGGTGTTCCCGATTTGGGGGTCACTCTGAGGGTCAGTGGGGTCACTCCGGGGGTGTCCTCAGTTTGGGGGGGACCGTGGGTCAGTGTGGGTCACTCTGGGGATGTTCCTGTGTGTGGGGGCGGTTTTGGGGTCAGTGTGGGGTCAGTGTGGTCATTCCAGGGGTGTCCCCGCGTGTCCCCGGTTTTGTGTGGGTCAGTGTGGTCATTCCAGGGGTGTCCCCGCGTGTCCCCGGTTTTGTGTGGGTCAGTGTGGTCACCCCGGGGGTGTCCCCGGTTTGGGGGTCAGTGTGGTCACTCCAGGGGTGTCCCCCCAGGTGTGGGGCCGGTTTGGGGGTCAATGTGGGTCACCCCGGGGGTGTCCCCTCGTGTCCCCGGTTTGGGGGTCAGTGTGGTCACTCCAGGGGTGTCCCCCCAGGTGTGGGGCCGGTTTGGGGGTCAATGTGGGTCACCCCGGGGGTGTCCCCTCGTGTCCCCGGTTTGGGGGTCACTGTGGTCACTCGCGGCTGTCCCGGTTTGGCGTCACTCTGGGGGTCACTCCGGGGATGTCCCCGGTTTTGGGGGTCACTCTGGGGGGTCACTGCGGTCACTCTGGGGGTCACTGCGGTCACCCCGCGCCTGTCCCCGGTTTTGGGGGTCACTGCAGTCACTCCAGGGGTCACTGCGGTCACTCTGGGGGTCACTGCGGTCACTCTGGGGGTCACTGCAGTCACTCGCGGCTGTCCCGGTTTGGGGTCACTCTGGGGGTCACTCCGGGGATCTCCCCGGTTTTGGGGGTCACTGCGGTCACTCCGGGGATCACTGCGCTCACCCCGCGGCTGTCCCCGGTTTGGGGGTCACTGCGGGGGTCACTGCGGCCACTCCGGGTGTGTCCCCGGTTTGCGGTCACTCCGGGGGTCACTGTGGTCACTCCAGGGCTGTCCCCGGTTTGGGGTCACTGTGGTCACTCCGGGGGTCACTGCGGTCACTCCGGGGGTCACTGCGGTCACTCCAGGGCTGTCCCCGGTTTGGGGTCACTCTGGGGGTCACTGCAGTCACTCTGGGGGTCACTGCGGTCACTCCGGGGGTCACTGCCATCACCCCAGGGCTGTCCCCGGTTTTGTGGGGGTCACTCTGGGGGTCACTCCGGGGATGTCCCCGCTTTGGGGGTCACTCCGGGGGTCACTGCGCTCACCCCGCGTGTCCCCCCGTGTCCCCCCAGGCCTGGGACATCACGGTGCGCACCTGCGCCTACACGAACCACACGGTGCTGCCCGAGGCGCTGGAGCGCTGGCCCGTGCACCTGCTGGAGTCGCTGCTGCCGCGGCACCTGCAGCTCATCTACGAGATCAACCAGCGCTTCCTCGACGTGAGCGCGGGGGGGAAATTTGGGGGGTCCGGGGGGGTCTGGAGGGGCTGAGACCCCCGGGGGGTTGGGGACAGAGAGGACGCGGATGGGTGAGATGGTTGGGGATCATTTGGGGGGCTGTTGGGGGCGTGGTTTGGGGTGCTGGGGGGCTCGGGGGTGTCCCCTGGGTGCCTGGGATGTCCCCTGGGTGTCCGGGGGTGTCCCCTGGGTGCCCCGGGGTGTCCTCTGTGTTCTCGGGGGTGTCCCCTGGGTGCCCCAGGGTGTCCCCTGAGTACCTGGGGGTGTCCCTTGAGTGCCCCGGGGGTGTCCCCTGGGGGTCCGGGGTGTCCCTGGGTGCCCTGAGGGTGTCCCCTGGGTGCCCGGGGTGTCCCTGAGTACCTGGGGGTGTCCCCTGTGTTCTCGGGGGTGTCCCCTGGGTGCCTGGGATGTCCCCTGAGTACCTGGGGGTGTCCCCTGAGTGCTCGGGGGTGTCCCCTGAGTACCTGGGGGTGTCCCCTGGGTGCCCCGGGGGTGTCCCACACCTGGGTGATTTTTGGGGGGGTCTCTAGGGGTCCGGTGTCCCGGGGGGTGGCTCTGGGGGTCTCTGGGGGTCCCTGGGTGTCCCTGGGGTCCCGATGTCCCTGGGGATGACACTGGGGTGTCTCTGGGGTTCTGGTGTCCCTGGGGGTGTCCCTGGGGTCCCGATGTCCCTGGGTGGGTCCCGATGCCCCTGGGTGGGTCCCAATGTCCCTGGGGGTGTCTCTGAGGGTCTCTGGGGGTCCCTGGGGTGTCCCTGGGTGTCCCTGGGTGTCCCTGGTGTCCGATGCCCCCGGGGGGCTCTCTGGGTGTCCCTGGGGTCCCGATATCCCTGGGGGTCCCTGGGTGTCTCTGGGGGTCCCTGGGGTGTCCCTGAGGGGTCCCTGGTGTCCCGATATCCCTGGGGGGTCTCTGTGGGTGTCCCTGGGGCTCTCTGGGGGTCCCTGGGGTGTCCCTGGTGTCCCGATGCCCCTGGGTGGGTCCCAATGTCCCTGGGGGTGTCTCTGGGGGTCTCTGGGTGTCCCTGGGGTGTCCCTGGTGTCCCGATACCCCCGGGGGGCTCTCTGGGTGTCCCTGGGGTGTCCCTGGGGTGTCCCTGGGGTCCCGATATCCCTGGCGGGTTCTCTGGGGTCTCGACGTCCCTGAGGGTGTCCTTGGGGGTCTCTGGGTGTCCCGATGTCCCTGGGGGTGTCTCTGGGGGTCTCTGAAGGTCCCTGGGGGTCTCTGGGTGTCCCTGGGGTGTCCCTGGTGTCCCGATGTCCCTGAGGGTGTCTCTGGGGGTGTCCCTGGAGTCCCTGGGGTTCCGATGTCCCTGGGGATGTCCCTGGGGGTCTCTGGGTGTCCGATGCCCCTGGGGGTGTTCCTGGGTGTCCCTGGTGTCCCGATGTCCCTGGGGTGTCCCTGGGGTGTCCCTGGGGGTGTCCCTGGGGTGTCCCTGGTGTCCCGATGACCCCGGGGGGCTCTCTGGGGGTCCCGACGCCCCCCCAACCTCCGCGCCCCGCCCCCAGCGCGTGTACGCGCGCTTCCCCGGGGACCTGGAGCGGCTGCGGCGGATGTCGCTGGTGGAGGAGGGCGCGGTGAAGCGCATCAACATGGCGCACCTGTGCATCGTGGGCGCGCACGCCGTCAACGGCGTGGCCGCCATCCACTCGCAGATCCTCAAGGACAGCGTGTGAGACCCCCGGGGACCCCCGGAGACCCCCGAAATACCGACCCAAATATCCCCACAGACCCCCAAAATCCAAACCCACAGACCCCCAAATACAGACACAAATATTCCCCGGAGCCCCCCAAAATACAGACACAAAATCCAGACCCAAATATCCCCAGAGACTCCCGGAGACCCCAAAATCCAGCCCCAAATATCCCCAATTCCCCAGACCCCCCAAACCCCGAATCCCCCCATGTCCCCCCAGGTGTCCCCATGTCCCCCCATGTCCCCCATGTCCCCATCCTGGGTCTTCCCATCCCTGGGTGTCCCCTGTCCCCACGCCAGGTGTCCCCAGGTGTCCCATGTCCCCATGTCCCTGTGTCCCGCAGGTGTCCCCCCATGTCCCCGTGTCCCCCCAGGTGTCCCCAGGTGTCCCCAGTCCCCATCCCATGTCCCCCCATGTCCCCAGGTGTCCCGCAGGTGTCCCCCCATGTCCCCGTGTCCCCCCAGGTGTCCCCAGGTGTCCCCAGTCCCCATCCCATGTCCCCCCATGTCCCCAGGTGTCCCGCAGGTGTCCCCATGTCCCCATCCCATGTCCCCCCGTGTCCCCATGTCCCCATGTCCCACCCCAGGTGTCCCCATGTCCCCCCAGCTGTCCCCAGGTGTCCCCAGGTGTCCCATGTCCCCTCAGGTGTCCCCCCATGTCCCCCATGTCCCCCATGTCCCCCCATGTCCCCCTGTCCCCCAGGTTCAAGGATTTCTTTGAGCTGGAGCCCCATAAGTTCCAGAACAAAACCAACGGCATCACCCCCCGGCGCTGGCTCGTGATGTGCAACCCCGGCCTGGCCGAGGTCATTGCGCAGGTGAGCACACCTGGGGAGCCTGGGGGGACACCTGAGGGTGCCTGGGGACAGCTGGGGCACCTGGGGGACACCTGGGGGGACATGGGACACCTGGGGCACCAGGGGCACCTGGGGGACACCTGAGGGTGCTTGGGGTCAGCTAGGGGCAGCTGGGACACCTGGGGGGACATGGGGGGACCTGGGGGACACCTGGGGCACCTGGAGGACACTTGGGGTAAGCTGGGCACATCTGGGAGAACCTGGGGCACGTGGGGGTACCTGGGGGCATCTGGGGGACACCTGGGGTCACCTGGGGGTGCCTGGGAGCACCTGGAGACACCTGGGGTCACCTGGGGGTGCCTGGGAGAACCTGGGGGAACCCGGGGACACACCTGGGGGCACCTGGGGTCAGCTGGGACTCACCTGGGATCTCACCTGAGCCTCACCTGGGCACACCTGGGGCACACCTGGGGCACACCTGGGGCACCTGGGCACACCTGGGGTGACCTGGGGGTCACCAGGGGGCACCTGGGGGTCACCAGGGGGACACCTGGGGGCACCTGGGGGGCATCTGGGGATACCTGGGCACACCTGGGGCACACCTGGGCACACCTGTGCTCACCTGTGCTCCCCTTTCCCAGCGCATCGGGGAGGATTTCGTGTCTGACCTGGATCAGCTGCGGCGGCTCCGCGACTTCGTGGACGACGAGAGCTTCATCCGGGACGTGGCCACCGTCAAACAGGTACGGGGGGCTGGGGGGGTCCTGGGGGGGGTCCGAGGGGTCCCAGGGGGTCCTGGGGGTCCCGGGGGGGTCCCAAGTGACTCCGGGAGGGGTGAGGTCTCAGCAGCCCCTCCCCCATCTCAGGTGACGTTCAGGGCACACCTGGACAGGTGGGGGGGCTGCATTTGGGGGGGTCCCGGGGGGGTCCCAGAATGTCCCCGGGGGATCTCAGGGGATCCTGGAAGGTCCCTGGAGGTCCTGGGGGGGGTCTCAAGGGGTTCTGGGGTGTCTCAGGGGATCTCGGGGGGTCTCTGGGGGTCCCAGGGGGGCTCAGGGGGTGCTCTGGGGAGTCTCAGGGGATCCCGAGGGGATCTCGGGGGGTCTCAGGGGGTCTCAGGGGATCCCGGGTGGTTCCCGGGGGTCCCGGGGTTGTCTCAGGAGGTCCCGGGGGTCTCAGGGGATCCCGAGGTGTCTCAGAGGGTCCCGGGGATGTCCCGGGGGGTCTCAGGGGGTCCTGGGAGGTCCCTGGGCATCCTGGGGGATCCCGGGGGGTCTCAGGGGGTCTCAGGGGTCCCGGGGGTGTCTGGGGGTCCCGGGGGATCCCTGGAGGTGTCGGGGGAGTCTCAGGGGGTCCCTGGGGGTCTCAGGGGATCCCGGGGGGTCTCAGGGGGTCCCTGGGGGTCTCAGGGGTCCCGGGGGTGTCTGGGGGTCCCGGGGGATCCCTGGAGGTGTCGGGGGAGTCTCATGGGGTCTCGGGGGGTCTCAGGGGATCCCGGGGGGGCTCAGGGGATCCCGGGGGGTCTCAGGGGATCCCGGGGGTGCTCTGGGGGTCTCAGGGGGTCCCGGGGGGTCTCAGGAGGTCCCAGGGGGTCCCGGGGGTCCCGGCCGCGCCCCCAGCCCCTGTTCCCCCTCCCCAGGAGAACAAGGTGAAGTTCGCCGCGTACCTGGAGAAGGCGTCGGGCGTGCGGGTGAACCCGGCCTCGCTGTTCGACGTGCAGGTGAAACGGATCCACGAGTACAAACGGCAGCTGCTCAACTGCCTGCACATCATCACCCTCTACAACCGTGAGCCCAAAATCCCCCGAAATCACCCCAAAATAACCCCAAAAATACCCTTAAATCACCCCAAAATAACCCTGACAAAACACACCCAAAATCCGGCCCTTGGGACCCCCGGGAACGCCCCCAATTCCTGCACATCATCACCCTCTACAACCGTGAGCCCCAAATCACCCCAAAATCCCCCGAAATCACCCCAAAATCACCCCAAAATCCCCCGAAATCACCCCAAATCACCCTGAGAAAACACACCTAAAATCCAGCCCTTGGGAATTCCCAATTCCTGCACATCATCACCCTCTACAACCGTGAGTGGGGGGCCAAAATATCCCAAAATCACCCAAAATCACCCCAAAATCACCCTGAGAAAACACACCCAAAATCCAGCCCTTGGGAATCCCCAATTCCTGCACATCATCACCCTCTACAACCGTGAGTGGGGGCCCAAAATATCCCAAAATCACCCAAAATCACCCCAAAATCACCCTGAGAAAACACACCCAAAATCCAGCCCTTGGGAATCCCTAATTCCTGCACATCATCACCCTCTACAACCGTGAGCCTGAAATCATCCCAAAATCACCCCAAAATAACCCCGAGACCCCTCCCCGCTCAGGGAGATCCCCTCCCCAAAATCCCCCCCGAAATTGGGCAGGAATCCCCAATTCCTGCACATCATCACCCTCTACAACCGTGAGCCCAAAATCCCCCGAAATCACCCCAAAATCCCCCGAAATCACCCCAAAATCACCCAAAATCACCCTGACAAAACACACCCAAAATCCAGCCCTTGGGACCCCCGGGAACGCCCCCAATTCCTGCACATCATCACCCTCTACAACCGTGAGTGGGGGCCCAAAACATCCCAAAATCACCCCAAAATAACCCAAAATCAGCCCAAAATCACCCTGACAAAACACACCCAAAATCCAGCCCTTGGGAATCCCCAATTCCTGCACATCATCACCCTCTAAACCGTGAGCCCCAAATCCCCTGCAATCACCCCAAAATCCCCCCAAAATAACCCCAAAATCCCCCCAAAATACCCCAAATCCCCCCAAAATAACCCCAAAATCCCCCCAAAATAACCCCAAAATAACCCCAAAATAACCCCAAAATACCCCAAAATTCCCCAGACCCTCCTGATTTTGGGGCTCCCTCCCTTGACTCGTGTCCCCCCCCCCAATTTTTAGGGATCAAGAAGGACCCCGGGAAACCGTTCGTGCCCCGAACCATCATGATCGGGGGCAAGGTGGGGGGAGTTTGGGGTTTTTGGGGGGTTCAGGGGGGTTTGGGGGTTTTTGGGGTGTTCTGGGAGGGTTTGGGGGAGTTCAGGGAGGATTTTTAAGTTTTGGGTGGGGTTTCAGGGAGGTTTTGAGGGATTTGGGGGGTCCCAGGAGGATTTTGGGGGGATCCCACGGGGATTTGGGGGTTTGGGGGAGTCCAGGGAGGGTTTGGGGTTTTTTTGGGGGGGATTAAGGGGGGTTTTGAGGTTTGGGGGAGTTCAGGGAAGGTTTTGGGATTTGGGGGGGGTTCCAGGGAGGTTTTGGGGGGGTTCAGGGAGGTATTGGGGTTTTTTTGGGGGCTCAGGGAGTTTTTGAGGTTTTGGGGGGAGTTCAGGGAGGATTTTGGAGTGGCTTCAGGGAGGATTTGGGGGTTTTGGGGGTTTTGGGGTTTTTGGGGTGGTTCAGGGAGGTTTGGGGGTCATTCATGGAGGATTTTGGAGTTTTTTGGGGGTTCAGGGAGGATTTGGGGGGGTTCAGGGAGGATTTTGGGGTTCGGGGGGGTTCGGGAGTTTTTTTGGGCGGTTCAGGGAGATTTTGGAGTTTTTTGGGGCTTCAGGGAGGGTTTGGGTGTTTTTGGGAGGATTCAGGGAGGTTTTGGATATTTTGGGGGTGGGGGTTCAGGGAGGTTTTGGAGGTTTTGGGGTCGTTCATGGAGGATTTTGGGGTTTTTTGGGGGGGGGATTCAGGGAGGTTTTGGGGTCTCCAAGCCGGAATTTGAGGCGTTCCTATGGGGGCTCCGTTTGTCTCTGGGTTTGGGGGTTCCTGCTGGGTGTGGGGGGTCTCTGGGGGGGTCCCTGAGAGGTTTTTGGGGTCGCTGAGAGTTTTGGGGTGCCCCCCAGGCCGCCCCCGGGTACCACATGGCCAAGATGATCATCCGGCTGGTGACGGCCATCGGCGACGTGGTGAACAACGACCCGGCCGTGGGGGACCGGCTGCGGGTGCTGTTCCTGGAGAACTACCGGGTGTCGCTGGCCGAGAAGGGTGGGCGCCCCAAAATCCCCTGAACCCCAAAATCCCCCGAACCCCAAAAACCTCCCAGAACCACCTCAAAAAACCCTGAATCCACCCCAAAATCCCCAATGCCCCCTGCGGGTGCTGTTCCTGGAGAACTACCGGGTGTCCCTGGCCGAGAAGGGTGCGCACCCCAAAATACCCTGAACCCCAAAATCCCCTGAACCCCAAAAACCTCCCAGAACCACCTCAAAAAACCCTGAATCCACCCCAAAAAATCCTGAACCTCAAAAACCCCCGAAATCCCCAAAATCCCCCTGCGGGTGCTGTTCCTGGAGAACTGCCGGGTGTCCCTGGCCGAGAAGGGTGCGCACCCCAAAATACCCTGAACCCCAAAATCCCCCTGAACCAGCCCAAAAACCTCCAGGAATCACCCCAAAAAATCCCGAACCCCAAAAACCCTGAATTCACCCCAAAATCCCCAATCCCCCCTGTGGGTGCTGTTCCTGGAGAACTGTTGGGTGTCCCTGGCTGAGAAGGGTGGGCACCCCAAAATCCCCTGAACCCCAAAAACCTCCCTGAACCCCGAAAACCTCCCAGAACCACCCCAAAAAACCCTGAATCCACCCCAAAATCCCCAATTCCCCCCTGCGGGTGCTGTTCCTGGAGAACTACCGGGTGTCCCTGACTGAGAAGGGTGGGCGCCCCAAAATCCCTCCTGAACCCCAAAAACCCCATAATCCACCCCAAACCCCTCAATGAGCCACCCAAAAAACTCCTGAACCCCAAAACCCTTCCTGAACCCCCAAAACCTCCATGAACCACCCCCCAAAAACCTGAACCCACCCCAAAAACCTCCATGAACTACCTCAAAAAATCCAGAACCCCAAAACCCTTCCCGAACCCCAAAAACCTCCCTGAACCACCCCAAAATCCCCCTGAACCACCCCCAAAATCCCCCTGAACTGCCCCAAAAACCTCCAGGAATCACCCTAAAAAACCCTGAACCCCAAAAAACCTGATTTCACCCCAAAATCCCAAATCTTCCCTGTTCCTGGAGAACTGCCGGGTGTCCCTGGCCGAGAAGGGTGGGCACCCCAAAATCCCCTGAACCCCAAAAACCTCCCTGAACCCCAGAAACCTCCCTGAACCACGCCAAAAAATCCTGAACCCCAAAACTCCTCCTGAACCCAAAAACCTCCCTGAACCAGCCCAAAACCCTCAATGAACCACCCCAAAAACGTCCCTGAACCACCCCAAAAAATCCTGAACCCCAAAAACCCTGAATCAACCCCAAAATCCTCCCTAAATCAACCTCAAAACCCCCTGAACCTCAAAACTCCTCCCAAACCACCCCCAAACCCCCAATATTGCCCCAATATCCCCTGATATAACCCAAATACACCCCAATATCCCCCATCACCCCAATATCCCCCGATATCACCCTGATATCACCCTGATATCCCCTGATATCACCCCAATACCCCCCGATACCCCCCCGCTAACCCCCCGATACCCCTCGATATTGCCCCGATATCACCCTGATATCCCCCAATATCTCCCGATATCCCCCCGATATCCCCCGATATCACCCCGATACCCCCCAATATCCCCCTGATATCCCTCGATATCCCCCGATACCCCCCTGCTAACCCCCAATATCCCCCTGATACCCTTCGATATCTCCCAATATCGCCCTGATATCTCCTGATATCTCCCAATATCTCCCGATACCCCCCAATATCCCCCAATATCCCCTGATATCACCCCGATACCCCCCGATATTTCCCAATATCCCCCGATATCCCCCCAATATCTCCCGATATCCCCTGATATCACCCCGATACCCCCCGATATTTCCCAATATCGCCCCGATACCCCCCGATATCTCCCAATATCCCCCGATATCACCCCGATACCCCCCGATATTTCCCAATATTGCCCCGATACCCCCCGATATTTCCCAATATCGCCCCGATACCCCCCGATATCTCCCAATATCCCCCGATATCCCACCAATATCTCCCGATATCCCCTGATATCACCCCGATACCCCCCGATATCTCCCAATATCCCCCGATATCCCCCCAATATCGCCCTGATACCCCCCGATATCCCCCCGATATCCCCCCGGTAACCCCCCCGGGCGTGTCCCGGTGCCCCCCGCAGTGATCCCGGCCGCGGACCTGTCGGAGCAGATCTCCACGGCGGGCACGGAGGCGTCGGGCACGGGCAACATGAAGTTCATGCTGAACGGGGCGCTGACCATCGGCACCATGGACGGCGCCAACGTGGAGATGGCCGAGGAGGCGGGCGAGGAGAACCTCTTCATCTTCGGCATGAGGGTGCCCGACGTCGAGGAGCTCGACAGGAAGGGGTGAGGGTCCGGGGGGGTGGCCGGAGTGACCGCGGTGCAGAGTGACCGCTGCCAGGGCAGCCGGTGACCCCTCCATAGCACCCAGTGATGGCTCCCAGGGCACCCAGTGACCCCTCCATAGCACCCAGTGACCACCTCATGGCACCCAGTGACCGCTGCCGTGGCACCCACTGACCCCTCCCATTGCACCCCTATGGTGGTCAACTATCCCCCATGGCACCCACTGACCACTCCCAGGGCACCCAGTGACCACCCCATGGTGACCAGGGACCCCCAGGATACTCAGTGACCGCTCCCAGGACACCCAGTGACCACCCCATGGTGATCTGGCACCCACTGACCCCTCTCAAGGCACCCATTGACTACCCAATGACCGCTCCCAGGGCACCCAGTGACCCCCCCAGCACGCACTGACCCCTCCATAGCACCCACTGACCACCCCAGGGCACCCAGTGACCGCTGCCAGGGCACCCAGTGACCCCTCCCATTGCATCCCTATGGTGGTCAACTATCCCCCATGGCACCCAGTGACCGCTCCCAGGGCACCCAGTGACCACCCCAGGGCACCCAGTGACCACCCCATGGTGATCTGGGACCCCCATGGCACCTGGTGATCGCTGCCAGGACACCCAGTGACCACTCCCAGGGCACCCAGTGACCACCCCAGCACCCACTGACCCCTCCCATTGCACCCCTATGGTGGTCAACTATCCCCCATGGCACCCAGTGACCAGCCCAGGGCACCCACTGACCACCCCATGGCACCCAGTGACCGCTCCCAGGGCACCCAGTGACCGCCCCAGCACCCACTGACCCCTCCCATGGTGATCTGGGACCCCCATGGCACCCGGTGATCGCTGTCAGGACACCCAGTGACCGCTCCCAGGGCACCCACTGACCACCCCATGGTACCTTCATGGTGGTCCAGTAGCCCCCATGGCACCCAGTGACTGCTCCTGTGGCACCCACTGACCATCCCAGGGCACCCACTGACCACCCCATGGTGATCTGGGACCCCCATGGCACCCACTGACCCCTCCCTTGGCACCCAGTGACCCCCAGGGCATCCATTGACCGCTCCCATGGCACCCACTGACCACTCCCATGGCACCCAGTGACCGCTGCCGTGGCACCCACTGACCGCTCCCAGGACACCCACTGACCGCTCCCAGGACACCCACTGACCACTCCCAGGACACCCACTGACCACTCCCAGGACACCCAGTGACCACTCCCAGGGCACCCACTGACCACTCCCATGGCACCCAGTGACCACTCCCAGGACACCCACTGACCACTCCCAGGACACCCACTGACCACTCCCAGGACACCCAGTGACCACTCCCAGGGCACCCACTGACCACTCCCATGGCACCCAGTGACCACTCCCAGGACACCCAGTGACCACTCCCAGGACACCCACTGACCACTCCCATGGCACCCAGTGACCGCTGCCGTGGCACCCAGTGACCACCCCAGGGCACCCCTCACCCCCCCAAAACCTCCCCCAACCCCCCTCCAAATCCCAAAATCCCCCCAAAACCCCTGGGACCTCCCCAAATCCCCCCCAAACCTGCCCAATTCCCCCCAAACCCTTCAGGACCCCCCAAATCCCCCCCAAAACCCCTCAGGACCCCCCCAAATTCCCCCCAAATCCCCCCCAAATTCCCCCCAAATCCCCCCCAAATCCCCCCCAAAACCACCCCAAATCCCCCTAAAACCCCTCAGGACCCCCCCAAATCTCCAAAATCCTCCCCAAAATCCCCCCAAAACCTCCCCAACCCACCCAAACCTCCCCAAAACCTCCCCAAATCCCCCCAAAACCCCTCAGGACCCCCCAAATTCCCCTCAAACCGCCCCCCAAACCCCCCCCAAATGCCCCCCAAGCCTGGCCCAATTTCCCCCAACCCCCCCAAATCCCTCAGGACCCCCCTAAATTCCCCCCAAATCCCCTCAAATCCCCCAAAATCCCCCCAAACCGCCCCAAAATCACCCCAAATCCCCCCAAACCCCTCAGGACCCCCCAAATTCCCCAATTCTCCCCAAATCCCCCCCAAATCCCCCCAACCCCCCCCAAATTCCCCCCAACCCCCCCCAAATCCCTCCCAAACCTCCCCAAAACCACCCCAAATCCCCCCAAACCCCTCAGGACCCCCCAAATCCCCCCCGGGACCCCCCCAAACCCCCCCGTGCCCCCCAGGTACCGGGCCCAGGAGTTCTACGAGCGCCTGCCCGAGCTCCGCCAGGCCGTGGATCAGCTCAGCTCCGGCTTCTTCAGCCCCCGCCAGCCCGACCTGTTCCGCGACATCGTCAACATGCTCATGAATCACGACAGGTCGCGACAGAGCCCCGCGGGGGGGCGGGAATCGCGATAGGGGGGCGGGGAGGGGAGGGGGAGGCGCGGGGGGAGGGGCGGCGGTGATGGAGGGTGGGGGGTGGGGGGGATGTCGGGGTTCATATCGCGATTGGGGGGATGTCGGGGTTCATATCGCGATTGGGGAATGTTGGGGTTCATATCGCGATTGGGGGGGTTTGAGGGGGGATGTCGGGGTTCATATCGTGATTGGGGGGATATTGGGGTTCATATCGCGATTGGGGGATTGAGGGGCATTTCGGGGTTGATATCGCGATTTGGGGGATATCGGGGTTCATATCGCGATTGAGGGGGTGGAGGGGGGATTTCGCGGTTGATATCGCGATTAGGGGGTGTCGGGGTTCATATCGCGATTGGGGGGATGTCGGGGTTCATATCACGATTGGGGGGATGTCGGGGTTCATATCGCGATTGGGAGGGGTTCAGGGGGGATTTCCGGGTTGATATCACGATTGGGAGGATGTCGGGGTTCATATCGCGATTGGGGGGATGTCGGGGTTCATATCGCGATTGGGGGGATGTCGGGGTTCATATCACGATTGGGAGGATGTCGGGGTTCATATCGCGATTGGGGGGATGTCGGGGTTCATATCACGATTGGGGGGATGTCGGGGTTGATATCGCGATTGGGAGGGGTTCAGGGGGGGTTTCGGGGTTGATATCGCGATTTGGGGGGTTGAGGGGGGATGTCGGGGTTCATATCGCGATTGGGGGATTGAGGGGCATTTCGGGGTTGATATCGCGATTTGGGGGATATCGGGGTTCATATCGCGATTGAGGGGGTGGAGGGGGGATTTCGCGGTTGATATCGCGATTAGGGGGTGTCGGGGTTCATATCGCGATTGGGGGGTTGAGGGGGGATGTCGGGGTTCATATCGCGATTGGGAGGGGTTCAGGGATGATTTCCGGGATGAT
>JAJEOU010001181.1:0-27050 GCA_021534815.1 Acrocephalus arundinaceus
TCAGGTTTATGTCCATTGAAGTCGATTGGGGGATTTAGGACACCAGGTCTATCCATTGAAATGAATGGAGATTTCAGGAAAAACAGGTCTACCCATGAATGAAATGGTGATCTGGGGACACCAAATCTACTCATGAATGACTGTAAGGACATCAGGTCTGCCACTGAAGTCAATGGGGATTTAGGGACACCAGGTCTACTCATTAGGGTCAATGGGGATTTTTGGGACAGCAAATCTACACATTGAAGGAAAAGGGAAATTTTGGGACACCAGGTCTACCCATCCAACCCAACAGAGCTCAACTTCAAGCAACGGGCTGGAGAATTTTTGGGATAGGGTCCCACCAAAATTCTGGGATTTTTTCCAGGGCAATCTTTTTACCTTCCTCAGCCTTGCAGGGGGCAGTGTCCCAGCCTCACCCTTCCTGCAGTTCCTGGTGAGCGCCAGGAGCTGCAGCTGGTGATGCCAGGCCAAGAAGTTGGAGAACTCAGCAGAGCTCAGCAGGGCCCTGGCAAAGGCCATCTTGTCCTCAGGGTCCTGCCTGGCCACCAGTGCCTGCTGGTGGTCCAGGTGTGGACTGGGAGGGCACCAGTACAAACCAATAAGCACTGGGAGCTGCCCCCAAGCCCCTGCGGCCTGAGGTGGCAGCTCCCAGTATAACCAGTGTCTTGGTTTTGAAAAAAAGACAGGTTATCTGCTAAAGAGGGGCAGGGCTTTCTCTTGGAATGGATAATTCAAATCTCCTCTCCTCAAATTATTATATTTTTAGAAAAATTAAAATGGCTTTCAGGCAGAGATATGGGGATAGGAAAACAGTTCTTTACTAATAGGTATGAGAAGGCAAAACAAAGAACAACAACTACAGCAATTAATAGCAAACAGAACCAGGGGCCTTGATGGGGCTTGGTTTCACAAAACCCGGGGCAGTCTGGTCTCTTGGGACTCTGAAAAAAGTACCAAGCTGGAACGGTGAGGATCCAGGCTGGTGGATCGGATAAAATCCAGAGCTCCGTCGGTGGTCACTGGAGGGAAGGGATGTCCGGCAGGGAGGGCAGCGCGGGGCCGCGGTGCAGAACAGCCTCAAAGCAGCGGCAGTGGGACAGGGCCGGGCCAGCTCCAGCAGGGCAGCAAAAGGAGAGATCAGGAGTTTTCTTGGGCACACGAGCAGGAAGATGGTAGCTCTCCTCAGGATCAGATCCGGGTGGTGCCAGTGAAAAACTCCCGCAGCAACAGCAGCCTGGTCCTCTTCCCGATGCTGAGCACACCAAAGTGAAGCTGCACCCCCAGCCCCGTCTTTCTCCCTGCCCCCCCCTCGCCCCCAAGAGAAACTCCTGGACACAAAGGTCCAAGTGCCAGGCTACATCCCTTTGTTTCACCTGAGCACTGATAAGTACTCAGTAATTAGTTGCCTCCCAACCCTTGGGAAAAATTCTATAGGTGAAAAAAAAAAAAAAAAGAAACAAGCCTAACCCCCAACATCTGGGAACGTGTCCTAAGCCACAAACACAGTGAGGAAGAGGGAATATACCCAAATATACCTGGTAAAAGTTCTTATCCAGTTATTTCACCATGGTACCACTGTGAAGAAAATTAACTCTACCCTGGCCAAAACCACCACAGTCACACAAAAATAAAATTCTAGAACATGCTTCTGTGCTATTATAATTTTATTTTCTTTTAAGTAATATGGTTCAACATTTCTAACTTTAAAATCAACCCCCTTTTTCTCTTCATAAGAGAAGCAATCCACTATGAATAAACAAAATACAACAATTGACAAGATATAAAACTCTCTGACTATGACTGAAAGAACACACTTTGGAAAGGTCAATTTTCTTCTACATCATGAAATGAAAAAGAATTGTCATCACTCCCCTGCAAGCCATCCAGTATGATTTCTATTTCATAAGGATGCAATTATTGCGAAATGCTAAATCTCCTCTAAAGATGCTTGATCTCACTGAAGGGCCATTAAAATTTATCAGCCTCACATCACAGAGGTCTTGATGATTTTTCTGCCTTTTGGTTTCAGTTCATATGGCCTCAGTGACCTCAACTTTTGTTTTAATGTCAGATTAAGATTAGATCTCCAGCCTGGCTGAATTCTGACAACCCACTTGGTTGTGAAACTAGGCTGCTAGTCTGATATGACCAAAGCTAATATCTTATCTTTTCAAGTACCCAGGGAAGTAGATAGCTTTTTGTTGTTGTTTTTGATAGTAGAAAGACAAATAGGGACGACAATGGAAACCTATTTAAGACAGGAAATCCTAGATGACAATCGTTTGGCTCAGAAAAGAGAGAAGCTGCAGAAAGCTTTGACAGGGTATTTCTTCTGTGTTCGGGGTAAAACAGATTAATCTGACTCATTTTATACTCAGTATCCTTTGATCAGTTTAATTTTCAGATCTTCACATGTGTGCTGGTTTTGGCTGGGATAGAGTTAATTTTCTTCCCAGTAATTTGTATGGGGCTGTTTTTGGACACATCGTTGCTCCTGTACTAAAACTCTTCTCCAGCTTTCAATTCCCCTTTAGTGTTCTTATGTGGTACCTAGCTCTGATTTCATGCTTTTTCTCTTTTTACTGAGTCTCAGGCCATTAATTCTCTACAACTCACAGACATCCAACTTTCACACTGCCAAGATGGTCTTGTGTCATTTAGTTAACTTTGCCTACAGATTGTTAAATGCTCCCCATGAGTCAATTCAATTTAACATCATCCCACAGTAATGGTTCACAGGATATAGATCAGGTGCTTTCTCAAGCTGGATCTCAACAGATGGAGAAATGGGCTGACAGGAAACCTCATGAAGTTCAACAAGGAGAAGTGCAAAGTCCTGCACCGGGAGAAGAACAAGAAAATGGAGCCAGCTCTTTTCTGTGCCAGGTACAGAGGCAATGGGAACAAACTGAAATCCAGAAGGTTCCCTTTGAACATCAGGAAACACTTTTTCTTGTGAGCGCTGGCACAGATTGGCTGGGGGGTTGTGGAATCTCCATCTTGGAGGTACTGAAAAGTGTCTAGACATGGTCAGGGACAATTGGTTCTAGGTGGTCTTGCCTGAGCAGGAGGGTTGAACAGGTACCCTCCAGACGCCCCTTCCAACCTAAACCATTCTGTTATCTGTCTAAATGCAGTAATAGGTTATTTCCCTTATAGAATCTTTCAACTGGCCTAAAAAACAGCATCAAAGTCAGGTTATCTTGTCACTTGATTGGAAACTGTAGGAGGAAGAATGAGATCTATACATTGGTTCATATTTTAGTGATGGGAAGGGAGCATCACGTGCAGTTGGGAAGAGGACAAACAAGATTGCCAGGTTTTATTGCTAGTT
Source organism: Acrocephalus arundinaceus (assembly GCA_021534815.1). Taxonomy (NCBI): domain Eukaryota; kingdom Metazoa; phylum Chordata; class Aves; order Passeriformes; family Sylviidae; genus Acrocephalus; species Acrocephalus arundinaceus. The sequence goes on from JAJEOU010001181.1 coordinate 3,338, forward strand.
CCCATGCTGCTTTTATGGATAGAATAGCTTAATCCCTGTGTTTTACTTAATCTACAAGAATAATGAGAACACATTTCACTCCCTTGCATAATTACCACTGGATAAGGTATGTCATTCAATGGCCTTGACACGTTTTGAGATCATGATGTGAAAGACACCACACACAGTGGTAACATCAGTTATTGAAATGGGAATACTAGCAAGAGAAAGACTCATGTCCTGATCCAGGAATGTGTCCTAAACCATGGACACAGGGTGTGCAATGAATTTGAATACACCCACAACAAGATTAAGACACAAACGAGGTCAAATGCTGGTAGCCAAAATGATAACTCACTTTTTATTTACTACCAAGGACAACAGTCAGGAGGAAAGGTAGAAAAAGTAGGAAAAAGCAAAAAAATAAGAGAAAGCAAGAAAGGATCCCACGGACCCTTATGGCACCAGGTGTCCTCACCTGCACATGGTCCCGGCGGCGCCCGGGCTCTGGCGGTTCGCGCTGCCGGCAGCTCAGGCGTGAGAAGCTGCCTGCCCTCTGCTCCTTTTGTTTTCTAAGTGTGCCAGTTGGCTCCAACAGACCCCAGCAGCGGTGAAACACGTTGTTTTACAGCAGTTCCACAATTAAAGACCAAATTAACATGTGGCTTAACATGTGAAATTGCTTTACATCAATATTGCTAGTTAAATATAGGCCATAGAAATGCGTGTGCTGCATCTATGAATATTAACAAATGCAGAGCCCATTTGAACAAGGCACAAGCAGCCTCCAAACCTCAAAATAAGAACCTGAGTCAAAGCATAATTGTGTGTAAGCTCAAAACTCTGTCATTAGTGTTAGTTGTCTTCATTAAAGCAGCCTTCCTCCTGCAGTCACTTGAAGCCATGTATCCTTTCTCTGACCAGAAATCAGCACTACTTTGAAATAAATATTTGGGTATTAAATCATTACAGCTCTTTTGTTGTTTGAATCCTAATGTTTAGCCAGTAAGGCAGTTAACTTTAAAAATCACTCAGCCAAGGAAAAATTCTGGCTGTGGAAATGAAAAATAACTGGTCATGTTTGAAGAGAATGGCAGCTCTACAGCAACAGGTCTCCTGTGTTGGATGGCTTGAAGAGAAACAGGCACTTGGGCTATGGGAGGGAGAGGGGGCATTTGCCACAAAAAGGACAAACCCAAGAACCACCATGGAGGTAAAGAGACCACAGGAGGAAGTGCCTGGAAGGGGAGTTTGAAGCTCTGTTTGAAATGCTGCAGCTAAAACTTTTAGAAATGATCTATCATAAGTCATTTTCAGTCATTAGATGATTGACAAGGTGTACTAAATTGCTGTCTGTGTCATCTTTACTTTTTTGATATTTCCTTCTGTAAGAATTTGGTTGTTGTTCTTATCATTAGGAGAAACAATTTGATAAGATTTGGAAGACCAAGCCTCAAAGCAGATAGTGTGCAGCTAGGCGTACTCAGAGTGGAGCTATTTTCAAATGGACAGTAGAAACAGGAGATATGCAGGTTTGGAAGAGAATTTTGCTGTCTTAAGCTGCTTCTCTCTTTCAGAATAACTGTCCTAATCTTGCTCTTGAAATAAGATTTTGGCTTTGCAGTTTTGAAAAAATAAAATATAAAATAACAACTGAGTTTTTGACATCCTGTGACAATCCTTCACGTGTTTATCCCTAACCTAAGGATTGCTGCTGGAATAGAAAATCCAAAACTACTCCATTTTCTTAACTCCTGGCAGAACTATTTGCCACACAACAGGAAATGGAGACTGATCAAGTGGCTTCACACACAGAGAAGACATCAGTTAGACAGCAATTGAACCATAATGAGTCTCTTCTAGAGACCCTTCTCTCTTCTAGAGTCTCTTGGCAATGCTCTTACCAAAACATTATGCAGCAGTTAAGACAGCAATGCTTTTGTCTATTCCCCCTATGAACTAAAAGGAGGACACAGCCCTGCAGCCAAAGCAGCATGCAGAGGAGAGGAGAAGTAAGGTTAGCATTTAAAGATGATGTGAAAACTTCCAAAATTCCAAATACTTTGACCTCATGATGTTTTTACAGTTTCTGTAATAACAGTCTCCAAGAGCAGCTATGACACATGCCAGTCTTGAACTACTGAAAAATAATGAAATAGAAGGCTTTCAGTCTAAGTAGTCTCCATCTAGATAGTTGCAGTTATTAAATTAATAGAATAGTCGAGATCTAGATAGTTGCAGTTATTAAATACTACAAACTTTTTCAAAGTCCATGTGTAGGAGTTTACTGACTCGGCACAAATGTACTTTCTTCCACTTTCAGCCCATTCTTTTATAAAGAACTGAATATTTAAGTACTTTGAGTTAGTTATTTTATTTTTTTCTTGAAACTGAGATGAAAGTTTGATTCAAGCTGCAAAAATTCCAACATGTTATAAGAAATTTTCTAAGCCATCTAAGATCTGTTAGCTATGAGATAAGCCAATCCTACCAAGAGGTACTTCTAGTGCTCTCCTATTCCAGCATTGCTTTTTCAATTGATGATATTCCTGATGTTCCTGAGGATATAATTGGCATTTATGCCAATTCCCCCTTTTGGGAAGGAGAGAGGTTTTCTCTCTCTACTTCCATCTATTACTTTCAGTTGATGTCTGACACTGAACTGACCCTAAACAAATGATGATAATGATTGTGATAATTGTAATACAGATTAAGGCCTCAAGTAGTGTAGCCAATCCATCAGTGACTCATCCCCAATTTCCTGCAGAATTTTGTTGAGCCGATTGGTCTCTGCAGCCTGTTGTAATTCCTGGGGGAACTGTCTGCCTCACTGACTCAGTCATAGGTATACAGGTGCTGATATTGCTCCAATTGCACATTTTGCCAAGCCCTTGAACTAAACCTAGTCCAAGATTCCCAGCTTCTCCAGAGGAAGCTCCATCCTTTTCAGCTACTATTCTACAGAGTATAGAAATATGATCTTCATTAACCTTTTCATTGCAGACAAACACTACCATACACTCTCTAACCATCAAAAAATTAACTTGATCCCAAGTCAAATTGATTAAATGTTTTGTTTCAATCTTATCTGTAAAGGATTTGCTGTCTGCTGAATAGTCCAGTGAAGTGTTTCCAGTGAAGTGATTTGGGACTGGCTTTGTCCAGGTGTAGGGAATCCAGAAGTCTTAGCCAGCAGTTTTCACAGCCATGTAGGCAGTCAGGAGAACTTGGAATGGTCCTTCCCACTTTTCCTTAAGTGATTCATTATTCCACATGTGGATGTATACATAATCCCTGGGCTGATGAGGATGCCCCTGAATGTCCAAGATTGTTAAGGATGCTAAACAACAATGCTATGCAAAACTGAGAGCTCTTTTCCCAAAGATAATACATACTCTCTTAAATTACTATTTTCTATCACATGGCTTTCTCCTGAGATAGTTCGTTTGATACAGCCTGCCTTAAATAATTTCAGAAGGACTTAATCTTCCTTTAGATCTAGGCCATATTCTAATTCTTAATAAGGTTAAAGGAAAAGCCTGAGGCTATCTTAGTGAACTTTCTTGACAAATCTGACATATTTGCCATTTCAAGTTTCAGCTCATCCTTTCTACTTTTCCACTGGACTGTGGTCTCTAAGGAGTGTGGAAATTCCATGTAACTCCCAAGCACTTTGTAGAAACTTGAACTGTTTCAGCCACGGAATTAAATCCTCTGTCTGAAGACAGGCCTAATGGTACCCCAAATCTGAGTAGAACTTCCTTTAACAAAAACTTCTATTACTTCTTGAGTTTTCTTGGTGCAGCAGACAAAGGCTTCTGGCCATTAAGAAAAGCTCTCTACCAAGAACAATATCAATAACCATCTTCCCAGATTAGTTCTAAAAAGAAGCCTTGGTTTAAGACAGTTGAAAGAGGTGGACACTCTCAAATGAGTTACCTCCCCTTAGTTCCATCCAGTCCCTTTCCATCATAAGGAAAAATAAAAGTAGATATAAGTGAATAGACAACAATTTATTGACAAGTGAAACAGCAACAGGAACAGTAACAAAATAACAGTAATAACAGGAACAAAAATAATGGTAAGTAATCACTAGATAGTGATCACTAGAAACAAAATTGCTAAATTTCACCAAAAAATCTCATGGAAACAAAAAAGCACCCAAAATGGCAGAAACACCTGCAGGGTGACCCAGCCTCAGGAATTGGCTCACTTGGCAAACTTCACTCCAAAACAGTTTTTGATGGTGTGTTGGAAATTACGGTGCCAAAGATGGGTGTCCACTGAAGAGTCCTGCAAAAATCAACTTTATTTGAATAAAGGGTGAGCCTAGTGGTCCATACCCCTGTGGGATCTCTCAAGTTTCTGGAGAATCCAGCCTCCTTTTATCCTAAACTCCCAACTGCATGTTGCCCTCCTCCTTTCCCCACTGGCTAAGGCACTAGGAATGTACAAACTTCCCAAACCACCTACTGTATGTCTTCCTCCAACATGTACCCCTCCACCCATTCTTCTAGAATATGATTGGGTCCTCCACATTATCTGCTTATATGGTCTGATCTCTCCTAGACTCTCTCTAGAAAAACCTGAAAATTTTAACATTTTCCCACATGAATATGGAACTAGGCTCTGTGGGTCATGAACAGGGAAGGCTCTGAGTAGCTTACTGAGGTAAGAGATTTCCTGGATGGCCTCTAAGACTTCAATAGTCTTGGCTTGTTGCTGGACTGTGTCTTCCAGCCTTGCCATTTTCATTTCCAGCCTGAAAAAGAAGTACAGGCCTTATCACAGAAGTCCACAAGAGAACAAATCCCAAAGGAACAGTAGGAAAGAATCTCATCTTAAACAAAAGCATCTTTGAAAATCATGCATCAGTATCTCACTGGGATGCAAGACAACAGTCCTGTTGTTTTCACAGAATCACATCAAGTGAAGCCTTGCTCCACTGTCTTACCATTGAATGCGTTCTTCCAGCTGGAGGATAGCTGCAGCTGAAGAATCCAAAGGTTTAGCCAGGTGGCCTCGCATGTTCCTCAAAATTTTTATGACCTTCTTCTCCTTTAGGGCATTCTTCCCTGACTCAGCATAATAATCCTTCTTGTTAAGAGGTTCTTTCAGGTCCTTGAGCTGTCAAACCACAAGAACAACCCCCAGGAGAAAGCTTTTCTAGATTATGAAAAGTAAAGTGCTTTGACTCTGATGTTAACTTTCAAAACCTGTTTTACTTCTTCATCTTTTATAGCGAGCCCTTTCCCACACTGATTTCCTAGTGTGTCCTAAAGACTGGCACAACACCTCTCCTCTCTCAAGGATTCTGAACACACTTTGTGGCCGGTTCTGGTGTCATGGTTTAGGAATGGTGTTCCCCAAATTCATGCTCCCACTTAGACTCTCCAAACCCCACTGCTGCTCCCTTGCTCCCTTCTTCCCTTCCCCCTCACCCCTGCGACAGCAAGGAGAACTGACACAAAAGGTAAAGGTCATGTGTTCAGTCAAGAACAATTTACTGGAAACAGCAATGAGATGAGAAAACCGTAACAGCAACAATATTCATAAAGAAGAGTGTTCAAGAGAGAAAGAAGAGATTCATATGCAAAATGCTCAGAACTGATGTTACCCAACCACTTCCCCTGCCACAGTATTCAACCACAAGGAAATAGACTCCCTTTCCTTTCCCCATTCACTGCACCCCCTCCCACGCCCCCGCAGCCCCACTTCCTCCACCCTCTGTCCTCCATCAATGACCTGAGTGGTAGAGAAGAACAACCTCAGGGCCCTGGCCATGCCCCCTCCTGGCTACTGCAAAAATTAACCCTGCCCAGAACCAGGACAGTTGACTATTCCAACATGATTAGAAATTCCTTCTAAAGTGACTTTACAACTCCATATCAATGGTGATGGGGAGAAGAAATATTACAAAACATCAGTGCAACACTCCAACAGGCCTACTCTTTCTCTGTCAACACACAGTCCACTTTGCCAAACCATAGAGAAGAAGCAAATACTGTGTGCTCCATGAAGCTTGGAAAGCAACGTTTTGAAAGGAATACACATGTCCTTCTCCAATGAAGGACAAAGTGACATCACAACTAATGATTTTTTTAATATTAGTCACCAGACTTATAAAATAATTTGGGTCAGTTATGTGTCACTCAGGTTACTCCTGTTGCAAAGTTGTGTGGTGTACTAAGACCACCTTAGTGCAGCCCTCCACTGTTACTTCAAGTGTCAACAGGCAAACATCAAAGGCAGCAGTGCTGTTCCTTCCCCTGAACCACCTCCTGTTACACAAAAGTCTTAAGGAATGATCAGTTCCCTCAGTTCCCTACTCTGTTTACTACAAAGAAGGCTTAGGACCCTGCCAAGGAACAGGGGTATTTTCCATACCCTAGTTTTACACCTCTCCAGTTGCTCCAACAGCGGTTTCTGTTCCTTCCTGCTGTTGGTCTTCACAGTTCCAAGTGGAGCTCCTTCCAGGGAGTTCTTGTTGAGAATTTAGTCAAGCTTCTGCCTGGCCAATACCTAAGGAAATGGTGTTTAATAAGCGTGACAAAATCAGAGCAAACATGACAGTAAAAGCAATGATGCTTTTAGTGATGAAATCACATCATTAGATCAGTCTACAGCTTGAGGAGAGGTTGGCCAGCAGGTTGAGGAAGGGGATTCTCCCTTTCTACTCTGCTCCTGTGAGACCCCACCTGAAGTACTGTGTCAGTACCGGCCCTCTGAGGCTCCCAGCACAAGGCAGACATGGACCTGATGAAAAGAGGCCAGAGGAGGGCCACAAAGACATTCATAGGGCTGGAACATCTCTGCCATGGAAAAAGGCTGAGGGACTTGCTATTTTCCAGTTTGGGGAAAAGCGGGCTCTGGGTAGGTCTTATTGTAGTCTTTTAACATAGAAAGAAGGAGAGAGATTTTTACCAAGGATTGTAGTGACAGGTCAAAGGGCAATGGTTTAAAATAAAAAGACAGGAGATTTAGATTAGATAGAAGGAGGAAAATTTTTCAAGTGTTGTGATGGAACACTGGACCAGGTTGTCCTGAAGAGTTGTGCTCATGCCTAAACGTGTTCTAAATGAAACTGAATGGGACTTCAAGTAGCATCTTTTTGCAGCCCTTCTGCTTCAAATACATATGAAATTAGGTCCAAAATACAGCTCAGGTCCAGATTAATTACCTCTTCTCAGCACTGTTTCAAAATGAACTCACTAGCAAGAACACATGTGCTTACACTGATAGGTTCTATTTAGGGATATTTGCTTCTGTCTCTAAGAGTCACCTGTTCATCCTGCTCAGAATCTGTCTGAGTTGAAGAATCAACCTTTAGCTGAAGATCTTCTCCCTGTAATGTAGGAAGCCAAGCAAGCAAGAAAAGAGAGAAACAGTTGGGAAACAAATCCTCAGCAGGACTGCAGCATCAACTGCCTTCAAGCAGACAGCATGAAGAAATGTGATTTCTGCCTAGGGTAGTGTAAGAGCTTAGGAAGAGAGCTAACTTCCTTATTCTCAGAAGAAGAGATAACATGTTCCTTCTGTTTTGCTCTTACAGCTGATAATAGAGATAAAAAAATAAGAGAAGAGTGTTGCTGCTGTGAGCGCTTCTTTCACTTTGCTTTTCCAAAACTGCTTCACTCCAGAGAGGCCTACAAAGGTAACCATTCAGTCCCTCTGAAATTACCTTTGCCGTGCTCCACTGCAGCAGAGCGTGCATCCAACTTGTTGCTGTTTGCAGCAGGAAGCTGGACAGCAGTCGACACTTTCCATTCACCCTCAGAATCAGTCTGCGTAATTTAAGACATACGTGAGAACAGGCACAGGCTGCTTCTCCACTCACTTCCACATTCAAAGGCTGTGCTGCAGCCAAGAGGCTTAACAAGAGGGATCAGGTGAAGGAGAGAACAAAAAGGGCAAACACAGCAAGCACATTCAGCATCTCTATTCAGTAGGGTTTTCAAAATGGGACCCAGTACACCTGCCCATGCCCCAGAGAATGTAGGCAAAAGAAATAAATCTTTAGACTGTAGGCCATATGGGAACCCAGTTGACATTAACTGCATGTGCAGAAGAGAGATGTTTGATGGAAAAATGAATCCTCACAATGTCAGCCTTGAATACTTTTCATAGGACTGTAACAATCACAGAGTTTTACTACATCATCCTTACTGAAAATCTAGGCTGGACATCAGTCACAAGGAGGCCCAGGACATTAGCTGGACCTCACCTTGTCCTAGTCCCATCTGAACAGCGTGTCTGCAGCAGCAGAATGTCAAGGTCTAAAGTATGAGTGTGTGGCATCAAAGGAAAATGAGCCCAGAAGCCAGTGGGTCAGAGGGACCTCACTGTCTCCTTCAGAAAATGTACCTCAGAATCCCAAGGAGAATCATCATCTTCTGCTCCTCCTGCTGCTTGCAAGACCCCTGAAAACAGAGAAGAGGCTTGTCAGAGCTCTGAGTACGTGTCACTCTCCTTTTCACAATCTGATTCACTTCACTGAGGCATACAAAGGTAACCATGTAGTCCTTTTGAAATTACCTTCACTGCGCTCTGCTGCAGCAGAGCACGCACCCACTCCTTTGTGGTCTGCAGCACAACGCTGCTTGCCAGCAAACACTCCTTCTACGATTTCAGAAAAAGTCTGTGTAATTTAAAAGACACACATAAGAACTGGCACAGATGGCTTCTGCACCCACATCCATGCTCAAAGCTTCTGCTTCGGCCAATATGCCTAAGGAGAGGGACAACGGGATGAAAAGAACAAAAAGAGCAAACAAAGCCAGTGCACACATCATTGTTGTTGAGCAGCATTTTCAAAATGAGACAAGGTCTACCTGCCCAAGCTAGAGACAACCTAGGCAAAAGAAATAAATCCCTTAATTGTGGGTCATACACAACCATTTGGCATTGACAATTCACAAAAGATATTTGTAAGGAGGAAAAAAGCAATTCTCACAATGCCAGCCTTCCAGGACTTCAGAGAACTGTAACTAGAAGGAAGAGTTACTTCTCTGTCCCACAAATCCAGCTTGGAGGTCACCCACAGGGAGACACACAACATTAGTTGGACCTCACTTTGTCCCAGTCCGAACTGAAAAGATTATCTGAAGCAGCAACTGGTTAAGGTCCAAGTAAGGAGGGTGTGGCAGAAGCAGCATCCAAGTAGGACAAGCCCAGAAGCAGGAGAGCCAGAGGGACTTCACCGCCTCCCTCACAGAAGGTACCTCAGAACCCCAGGAGGAATCATCATCTTCATTTTCTGCTTCTACTGCTGCTGCTGCTGGCAAGACATCTAGCAAAGATAAGAAGCATGTCATTTCTGTGAGTGCTTATTTCACTCTGCTTTTTGCAGAGTGAAATATAATGAATACATATCTTCTAAAAGATATGTATTCCAGTTTTCAAGGGTGTATTTTTCTCTTTAGAGCAGAAGTGATTGCACTATTCAGTGATTGGTATTGATCCAGGTTCTCTCCTAAGCAAGTCTGGCCTGCTCAGAGAAGCTGTGCCTTGAGGTCTGACCCAGTGTGGACAACCTTGCTCCACATTCCCCAACCCCATCCTGTCTCCCCTTCACTCACCTGGGACCAGCTGCCAAAGGCCAGCTCAGGCAGACAGAAAGGAGCAGGGCTGGGCACTGCTTCCATGGCAGCCCTCACTGGGACACCACCCCTGGGTCACCTGGCATGGCAATTGCCATGGAAACCCGGCTCATGGGAAATGCAAGGGTGGACAAAGGTTTTAGTAGGGCCTGTCACAATAGGACACAGGGTGGTGGTTTTAAACTAAAGGAAGGGAGGTTCATATTGGAAGAGAAAAGGAGGAAATCTTTGATGATGAGGTTGGTGATCCAGCAGGACAGGTTCCAGGGAGGTGGTCAATGCCTCATCCATGGAAACATTCCAGTCCAGCTGGGACAGGGCTCTGAACAACCTGAGCTGCTGAAAGATGTCCCTGCTCATGGCAGGGGTTTGGAGGAGATGAGCACTGCAGAGCTCTTCCCATCCAAACCATTCCAGGAGTGCATGGGGAGAAGGGGCTGCTCCCTGGACTCCATGCACTGCCTTGACTCCTCCTTGTCTCTGCTGGAGCCCACATGCAGCAGGCAAAGGCAGCCCCTTCTCTGGCCTTTGCTGGCCCTGCCTTCCCCAGGGGCTGACAGAGCCAGGCTGGCCCAGGTGACCTGAGGCTTTGCAGGGCTCAGGCGCAGCGGCTGTGCCAGGCTCAGGGCTGAGGTCACACTCTGGGGCTGGGGCAGAGCCCAGGCAGAAAGGAGCCCTGAAGCAGCAGCAGCTCTGCAGTGCTGGCCACCAGGCCGGGCTGCCAAGGGAGGCTTGTGGCCATGGCCTGGAAGCAGCTGCTGCTGCCAAGGTGCCTTTGGTGCCTCAGGCTCTCCCTGCCACAGCTCCCAGCACGGCACTTGTTGTCATTGCTCGAGAGACGGTTTTCGTATTCCAACTCAGATGTTTATTAATTCCCATCTATAGTACAGTCTCACTAATTGTGAGTTCTAGCTTACAAAGTAGAAAATGGCTCTGTCTCTTTGCAAGGTCTTTAAAGAACAAACTGTCCAATTATGAACTGACACCTAAATTATTTTTACTTTTAACCCAATAGCAAACCATCTGTGGTCCACAGTGCAGATTTTCTTACCCAGTTACAAAATACCACCCAAACCCATGAAGAAGGTGAAAAAGAGGACTTAGCCTACACCCTAAATCCTCCATCTTACTTTTTTTATATTACTATATAGTAAAACCTTAAACTCTTAGTTTTCCACCATGTGGTATCACACACTTCTATTCAAACTACACACCCATAATCCCAGTGCTATCATTCCATTTTGGAAGCCTTTTCCAAGGCCTCAGATCAAATGCAGTGTTTCCTTGGGGGTCAGCGCCTGTCAGCACAGCAAGTCTGAAATTCTCCATGCCCAGGGTTCCAAGAGATCCCTGTTGGCTTCTGGGCTCCAGGATGACCTTCAGAGGGACACTTGGAGCGCTTCCTAAAGAGCTGCCCGTGCCATGGGGGTGGATTTGTCCTCCCTGGGTGGCTCTGGTTGGAGTTGGACGCTCCGTGCAGTCCCGCACTTTTCTCAGCAGGCCTTTGCAGCGAGTTCTGAGCCAACGTGTGGCTCTGCTGCCATCCCAAATCTGCGCTTTCCTGGGCCAGCCTGAGTGCAAGTGGGGCATGTGCTGGGCATGGCTGGAGATTTTCATGGCCCAAATCCTCCAGCATTTCCATCTGCTCATTGCTCTGGATAGCACCAATCACAAAACACCCAGCGCAGCTGACAATTGTAATTTCTTGCAGATTGCTGCAGCTGCACTGCTGATTGACAAATACACAAGAATTGATTTCACATGAAAAATGTCATTTATTGCAAATTGCTACACCCTTGCTGACAATATAGAACTATGCAGATCTCAATTTAAGTTAAAAAACGGAATTTATTAGATTTTTACAACAATGTTTTGTAAAAATATACAAATAATAACTTCAGTTAACAAAAACTGAATTTATTGCCAACCTCTAAAACAACTCACTATACACAAAGATCCATTAGGTGTTTAACAACTTAATTTATTACATATTACTACAAGCTTAACCATCTGGAATACAAAAATATCAGTATTCTATTAAATAGCTCTTACCAAGAATCATGATAAATTACAAATATACATCTCCATACATGCTTAAATAGAAAGAGACATATATAACTACAAAATAAATAAAAAAAAAAAAAAAAAAAAAAAAAAAAAAAAAAAAAAAAAAAAAAAAAAAAAAAAAAAAAAAAAAAAAAAAAAAAAAAAAAAAAATATATAAAACAAACTACATCAATAGAAGCACCTACATGACTGTATATGTAGGAAATAGAACTAAACACAAATAGAACAACATACACATAGAAATATTCCTATACAAACAGCAACCCACATCTATAAATATCCATATAATTATCCCTCTCTCTGTTCAAGTCCATCTATCTTTAAACAGAACTCTAAGCAGAGGGATTCCAGCCACCCCATCTTCAAAGCCTTTCACTCCATCCTGTCGCAATAGGACACAAAAGGAAGACACGGACTCTGTTCCAGTGCACAGGGCAAAGACCCTCTGACCTCTTTATTCTCTGACTCACATAGATAGCATTTTCACCCAGACCATGGATTGGAAGTTAAGGTTGCCACCTTTCCAATCCCACTGGTCAAACCCAAAGTCCATCAATGGTTCCCTCCTCAAAAGAGGAATGAAAACATAACTAGTATTTACACAAACATTATTCTATTTATACACTTTCTGAGAAAGATTTAAAAAATATAAAAACACAGAAGGCAAAAAATATCAAGGGCAGAGCAGCTCTCCTGGACAGGGACAGCAGATGGGACACCTGGGAAGCAAAGGGAACACTGAGTCAGGATCGGGATGTTTCCCTTGGCAGCACCTGCCCTTCAGTCAGGGAAGGGAAAATCTCAGGGCCTCCCCAGGAGGGTTAGAAAGAAAAAGTTTGGCCAAAGCCCATGGCCAAAGCCCACGCCACCCTCAGCCCCACCCTGCCTCACCAGCCCTGTGGCCTCACCGGCTCTCAGCTGGCAGCAGCAGCTCCCTGTCCACTGCTCTTGCTGGTGGCCTTCAGCTTCTCCCTGCTGCCTCCTGTCAATCTCCAGCTGTCCTCAAGGTCTTCAGGAAGCTGTGGCAAAAGTGGAGGCTCTGCAATTGGTTCCCAGGCCTGGCAGAGCTGCAGTCCCAGAGCCCTCTGTGCTCCCTGCTGGCCCCTCCATCCCCTCAGCCCCACCATCCCCTGGGCAAAGCCCCGGCCCCCTTCAGTTTCTTCAGCCCCTCACAGTCCTCTCACCCCACTCAATCCCTTCTGACCCATCCCGTCCCCTTAGACCTGCCACCCCCCTCAGCCTGTGCCACTTCCCTGTCACCTCAGTGCCACCATTGCCCTCTGCTGCCCCACACCCCTCAGTCCCCCCAGCCCCTCAAGGTCACTGTCCCTGCAGTGTCACCGCCTCCTCAGCCCCCTCAGGCCCCTCTGTCTCACCGTCCTTCAGCAGCTCCTCAGGGGACACTGCCTGGGGCCACCGGCAGCTCCACCACTCCAGGGACCCCCGGGGCTGGAACTGCTGCCCCGCCCGGCCCCGCCGCCAGCTCGGACCCAGCACAGGAACAGGGACAGAGGGGGCACAGGGGGAAAAGGACAAAGAGAGAGAGGGAAAGAGGTTAAAAACCAGTCTAATTTTACAGATAATAATCTATAACTATTTAGGCCTATAAACACAACTATAGATCTATAAATATACTGTATTTCTATAAATAGAAATTCTATAGATAGATAAACATAACTATTTAATTCTAAAATTAGTCTATATACATCTATATACAGAGATATATCTATATACAGATATATCTATCTATAGACAGAGGGATTCTACCTGCCTGGTAGTCACAGGCTCTCCCTCTGTCTCTTCCTGCCACACAGGGCACCCCTCCAGGAGACGTTGATCACACGGGATCTGGGAAGAGAAGAGAACACTGACTCAATATTGGCCCGTGTGCACGTTTCCCTTGGGCAGCAATTGTCCTTCTGTCACAGACTGTAAAAGATGGCCTGAAAGGCAGACTCTCACTTGGGAATTTGAAGCCTGCACTTTAGAGAACAGGGATCCTTCCAAGTTTCCAAAGCTGTGTAAAGCATTCAAGTACCTCAATAAAGTCTCAGCACTCGCAGTGCAAATGGCACCACAAGAGCTTGAAACACAGACAGCCCCAGCTCCCCCAAAGAAGCCCAGCCTTGTTCTTTCTCTGTGCTGACAGAGAGGCCTCAGCCCTCGCTGAAATGGCTGAAGCTGAAGGGTGCTGGGAGCTCAGTTATGAACCAAAGTGGGACACGCAGGTTGGTGACACAACTCCCACAAGGACAGGTTTAGTCCCTGCTCTCTTGCCACAGCAGAGGACTCAGTGTCAGAGCCTTTGGAGAAGTGTGGAGGGCAGGGCTCGGGGAGCCTGTGCCAGGGCAGGATTGGAACTAAAGGCAGCAGGAAGCACCAGCCCCCCAGACAAGAACTCAACTCTTCTGATCTCCCTTCCTGTCACAGGCAGGCTCAGAGCAGCCGTCTCACACCTCTCTAAACCCATGGGGGCTCTCTCCTTACCAGGCTCCTCGGGCTCTGGGGAACTGTTCCCGCAGCTCTCGGTGCCAGATGAAGCTTCCTCGGCTGCAGCCCTGTTCATGGTGTCCTCTCCTGAAGGCTCAGGGGCAACATTAATATTCCCCTTGAAAGAAAAACAGAGAGAAAGGAACCCAAAGATCACTCAGGATTTTCTTGGAATCACATCAGGGATACAGGAACTGTTCTTCTCCATGCCCAAAGGCCCTGTAACAGGAGGGGAACACTGCCCACACGGTTCACATGACAAGCGTTTTAAACTCAGGGTTTGGGTGGCCAAGGCGAAACTGAAGCTCTTACAAAATGACCTTTGAGGCAAAACAGGAATGCAGAAAAGCAGAAGACACCAAGCGAGGGGACGTGCCCTCACGCTCTGACCCTGGCTTTTGCCACGAGCTGTAAGAAATCAGCCAGCACAAAGCCAGGGGCTCTCCTTGTTGCCAACGTGGCTGTCAGCAAGGGCAGAGCTCGCTCCCAGCACTGCCCAGGGCTGTGTGCTGCAAACGCACACACAAAGCTCACATTTCTGCCTGGGAGTCTCACCAGCCCCACCCAACCGCTCAGACACTCCATCACAAGGTGCTGCTTTCTGGAGCCCTCTGCTGCTGCCCCGTATGTAGGACCCAGGCAAACACTGATGGACCTGGGGTATTTCCAGGATCACATTTCCCAGTGCCAAAAATCTGTGAATTTGGAGGGTAGGAAAGAAAACCAACCCAAAAGACATGAAAAGTCAGACAACCAAGTAGTGTTTCTATTCCACTGAGGAAGGAAATTCCCAAGATTAGCACCTGCAAATTACCTTTGGACAGAAAGATATTCTCACTATGACCAACTGCACAATATTCATCTCTTCTTCAATAGCCTGTCCATCAGAATCCTAAAGATTCTAAAGATGGTTCAGAGCCTGCAAAGTTTCTTTCATTATGGAATAAAATGCTTTTGCAAACTGCTATGTGTGAGTTTAAAAAAGACAAAAGACATTCCACTTGAGAATAAGAGATTGCTAAATCCAGAAAATCCCACTCCCCACCTTGACTCTGCCCTTCCTCAATCACAAATGTACTGTAGGCAATGGGTCTGCACAGCAAGAGGAAGAGAGACATTCTTTGGCCAACACACTAATAATCTACAAAAAGGGCTGTGCCAGCACTCACCCTCCAGGCAAGTCTGGGAAGAGGTAAGAGTTAAGAAAAACAAGATTTCTAATCCAAAGACTGAATCTGTCAAACAAAAGGACAAGGAAGCTGCAGCTCCAGCCCATCCCCACACACGGCTCTGGCAGCGCCCACACGCACGGCAGGGCTCACACAGCAGCAGCAGCAGCAGCTGCAGCCCAGCCCTGGCTTTGCCTTGGCCTTCCAACCCAAAAGAGGCAGAGCCCACATCTGCTGCTGCAACAGAGACACCTCTCACGTGCCCCTCCCTGCACAGGACACTTTGCCTTCAGTGGCAATTCTCCAAACACTCTTCTCTTCTTTCCCACCCAACAAAGCCTGTTAGAACCTACACAGCAGCACCACAAATGCCCCTGCACGAGGCATTCTTCCCAAGGAAAAGGAACAACCAAAGGTGGCCAGCACAGGCTCACACCTCTCATCCTCACTTTGGGGGAAGACTTTTTCATTCCCTTTTCTTTTGGAAATCTTGCTTGATCAAGAATAAATAGATAACTAAGTAAGAATGGAAATAATTAAATTCAAGAATCCTTTGCTTCTCAGCCATGTTACAATGTCCAATTAGATAATTAAAAAGGAATGAAAAGAATTAAATTCAAGGATCCTTTGCTTCTCAACCATGTAACAACATCCAATTAGATAACTAAATAAGAATGAAAAGAATTAAATTCAAGAAACCTTTGCTTCTCAGCCATGTAACAACATTCAAAACTCTCAGTCCAGCCTCTTTCATTCCCATCCAATGGGGTTACCTGAGCACAGGGAGACCTTTCAGGCAGGGAGCTCCTGATCTCCCGGATCAGCTTCTCAACTTCCAGGCCAAGATCCAGCTGGGGTGATTCCTCTCCTGCAGGTGCATTCTGCACTGAGCTGGAGGCCGTTGATGCTGCACAGCCAGCACTGCCAGCTGGAGCATGAGGGGCTGAAGTGCCCGGTGCAGCTGCAAGAATCCAAACACGTGAGTCAGGCTCCAGAGTGTGGCTTTGGGACACAGAGCTCTATTGCTGCCTTGGATCAAATATCACATAAAGCACACAGGAAAACCAGGCAGAGAATCTTTTGACTTTCTAGTGCCCTTTCTAGTAGGCTTGACAATTTCTGTCTTAGAACGACAGAGCACTGTGGAAAAATACTTTAAAGAGTCACTTTTCATGACCTTTTGGAAAAGCAAGGCTAGAATTCTTTTCCTACCTGCTGGGTTGGAGGCTGGGGGCTGCTGCTCCCCGTGGAGCTGCTGGAAGCTGCAGGGCTGGAACCTGAGCACCTCCCGGTCGAGCGGAGGAAGCTGCTCCCCGTACAGCTCCTGGAAGCGGCTGGGGGGCCCCTCCGTCCGAGCGGCCACAGCCGCTCGCCTTGGAACCCGAGGAGGTGGCAGGGCGGGATCCGGGGCACCTCCCGCTGGGCGGGCAGCGGCCGCTCCGCGTAGAGCTCCTGGAAGCGGCTCGGCCCCTCCCGCCGGGCCGGCCCCGGCCGGTCCCTGTGCAGCAGGTGGAAGCTGCAGGGCGGGCGCCGGGCCAGCGGCGGCCGCTCCCTGGGCGGCTGCTGGAAGCGGCCGGGCCGGGGCCGGCGCAGCTCCCGCCCGTCCGGCAGCTCCCGCTCCCTGTGCAGCAGGAGGAAGCCGCTGGGCGGGCACCCGGGCGGCAGCGGCGGCCGCTCCCTGGGCAGCGCCTTGAAGCGACCGCGCCTGCGCCGCCCGTCCGGCAGCGGCCGCGCCCCGGGGAGCTGCTGGGAGCCGCTCCCGCCCCGCCTGCGCCCCTCCCGCCCCGCCGCCAGCCGCTGCCTGCTGGCCGCGCTCCGGCGCCGGATGCGGAGCAGGAGCTCGGGGCGGTCGCGGCGAAACCAGGGGCTCCTGTAATGGAGCCAGGCCCCGGCATCGCCCGGCGCAGCCGCGCCAGCCCGGCCCGGCACCTTCGGAAGCCGTAGCGGTTCAGCTGGCGCACAAAACTGCTGAACTGCGTGGCCCTGAAGGTGTGCGGGGCCGGGCCCCGAGCGCCGCCCGGGCTGAGCAGCTCCCGCTCGAAGAGGGAGCGGTCTATGAGCAGCCCCCGGGCCTGGCTGTCCCAGCGCACGAGCGGACGCGGGGGCTGTTCACCAGGCTCCACAGCTTCGCTGGGAAGGCTCGGGCGCTGAGCCCGTCAGGCAGCGGCACCTCCGCCATGGCGTCGATCGCCGCCTGTGCCACAACGGCCAGAGCGCAACGGCCGCGGCTGCGCCGGCGGCGCGCGGCCTGAGGGGGGCGCTGCGCTCGGCCCCGCGCGCGCCCGGCGCGGCCCCGGCGCGGGCCGGACTCGGCGGGGACGAGCGCCCAGAGCCGGGGCCGCGGGCACAGCGCGGGCGCGGCGGCTCCCGGGGCTGGCCGGGCACGGCAGGGCAGGGCCAGGGGCAAACCCTTGCTTGCTCTGCCTGCCTGCACGCATCCTGCCTTTGCTTTGCAGCACAGCCCCAAAGCACCAAGGCAAGGTAACAGAAAAGCTGCTTCCCAGGCAGTCGGCCTCCAGCAGCTGTTGATGCATGGGCTTATTCCTCCCCGGGCACAAGACTTCTCATTTCCATTTGTTGAACTTCATCCGATTTCCCTCAGGCCAATTCTTTAGCCTGCCAAGGTCCCTCTGAATGGCACAAGCAGTTGGTGTAGCAGCTGCTCCTGCCACTTTTGTGTTGTCTGCAAACTTGCTGAGGCTAAACTGCTCCTCCAGCCCAGCCATTCATGAAGACTTTAAAGAGCATCTCCCCTGCTATCAGCCCCTGGGGGTCAGAGCACAAGGACTTACCTCCAGCTCTACTTTGTGCCACTGATGACAATCCTCTGGGCCCAACCACCCATCCATTTTTCAGTCCTCCTCCCCGGGCATATGGACAGTTTGTATTTAAGGATGTTGTAGGAGACAGTCTCCAAGGTTTTGGTAAAGCTGGGGTAGACATCATCCATTGCTCTACCCATGTGCTGTCAAGTTGGCTGTCCTGTCACAGATTCACACCCAGTTGCTCCCAGTTTCCCCCAACATTGTCCCAGCTGTTCCCAGTGTTGTCCCCTGCAGTATCGTTCCAGACACTCCCAGTATATCCCAGTTGCCCCCAGCATGCTCATTCCCAGTCACCCAGAGTCCCCAGTATGGTTCCAGTTGCCCCCAGCATGATCTTACTCATTCCCAGTATATCCCAGTTACCTCCAGCAGACACCAGTCATTCCCAGTCACTCCCAGTAGCCCTCAGTGTGGTCCCAGTTGCTCCCAGTATTTCCATGTCCATGCTCCAAATGCTGCTGCCAGCCCTGATCTGTGGGGATGGGAATGTCCCGCTCCCTTCCCGGGGCAGGGTCACACCTGGGCCAGGTGTGCAGGGCAGGACCTTGCCCTGAGCCCAAGCCCTGTCCCACCTGCAGGATCTGCTTCCCCTGGGGCTCTTCCTGCTGCGGCCCCAAGCCCAGCTTGGTGCTGAACAAAGGGGCTGGGGCGGGGTCATCCCCCGGCGGGGGCTGTGCACCCCCTCTGCCCCCTCCCCAAATTCCCTCCTGGGGGCAGCAGGAGCTGGGCCAGGAGCCCTGTGGGGAGGGAAAAGGGGTAACACCGGGATGGGGGGGGTCACACACGGTCTGGGGGGGCACACACGGCCCCTGGGGATCCCCCATCACCTTCTCCTGCAGTGCCAGGAGGAGGAACCCAAACATGGAGCCCCCAAACACCGGCAGCATCTTTGGGGCCGGGTCTGGTGGCAGCTTTGGGAGTCTGGGGGAGTCACAACTGCCCCAAAACCTCCTCCCATCCCCACAGCCACTCCCAGACCCCTCAAGCCAAACCCAAAGCTCCTGCCCAGGACACTTCCAACCACTCCCTGCAACAGAAATGGCCCCAAAACCTACAAACCCCCTTCCCATCTCCCCCAAGATGAACCCAAATTCCCTCCAAGCCACACAGCCCTGCCAGGATCCCAAAGCTCCCTCACAAGCCCCCCAGAAGGCTCCCTAGTCCCCTCCCAGCACCACAAATGGCCCTAAGAGAAACAAAAGCCTCTCTCAGTTTCCCCAGGAGTCCCTAAAACCTTTCCCAGCCCCAGGCACTGACCAGGAGACATTGGTGCACAGGAACATCCACAGCCAGGAGCAGCTCGGCACTTCAGCAGTGGTTTGGGCACTTTGGGGGGACACCCCAGATGGGAGACCCAGGCCAGGGACTGGCACAGACAACCGGAATTCCTGGAGAACAGAGGGGCTCAGGTGGACACATTCTGCTGCAACAACTACGAGATCATGGCCATGTCCCTTGGCTTGGCTGGTCCCAGAACACCTAACCCCCCCTGAATATTCCCCTGAACCCCACATTGACACTCAAATCCCAGTAAAATGATTCAGCTTTAGATCTCTTTGCTTCATTTCTTTATTTTTACCCCAGTTGTGGGTGTTTTGAAGGGATAAACATGGTAATTTTTCAGGTGGGAAAAGATCTTCAAGATCTCCCAGCATTGCTTGATGCCACATGAAAAAAAAAACTGGAAAGAGAAGATGAGATTTTTTGGGCTGTAATGTCAACAAATCAGCACTTTCCAATTAATTTCCAATGTTGATCAGAGTCTTGATGGATGTTCCTGTCCCAGAATTCTTCCAGGTGTCTATGGGGAGCCAGGAGGACATGGAGACCACCAGCCAGGTGTCTTCCCAACCTGAATCACTGGGAATGTGGGTCACCAGGGCTCTGCCCAATGTGGGTCCTCCAATGGGGGATGGAGTTGGAGCAGAGCACGAAGCTCTTCCCACAGTTGGGGCAGTCGCAGGGCTTCCCTTACTGGTGCCTCTGTTGGTGTCTGGTCAAGTGAGAGCTCCTGGAAAAGCTCTTCCCACACTGGGGACACTCGTGGGGCCTCTCCCCAGTGTGGATGCGCCGGTGCCTGACGAGGGTGGAGTTGTGCTTGGAGCCCTTCCTGCAGTCAGGGCAGCAGAAGGAAATTTAGGGGAGGATGTTCCACAAAGAGGCTGTGGACATTGTGGCTGGAAAGCAGGGAATGGAGAGTGTAGCACTAAGAAGGTTTCCTTAGTGCACATAACTGCACTTCCATGATGAGGACAAAACTTTCCTAAGCTGAACATTCCATCTCAAACCCATCCAATTTTGGGCAGGAATGCCAGGAAAAGGACTTCACTCCCTGCATGCATTAATGGGTGCTGGAGTGCAGAGTGCACCCTGTGAACTCCCAGGGATTGCAGGCTGCACTGCGGGCTGCCAGGAAACACTTGCCAGGCATTACAGAGGTTGTACATCTGTTCAAACTAATGGCAACTGCAGAGGATCTTTCAAAGTCTCACTCTGTCCCATTGCACAGGCACTGCTCCTGCCAGCATGTAGAGGTCAGGAACAGGGACAGTGCAGGTGACAGGGACGCTGGGCAGGCAGTGAGTGCTGTGCCAGCACGGCCAGAATGGTGCAAGAGGCAGCGCCAAACAGGCTGAGGCACCCAGAGCAACCCCCTCTGTGCAAGCCTCAGGGTGAGCACACAGCTTCAAGAAGGTCATGTGCTCATCCCACAGAGCCTTCTCTGCAAATCTGGGGTAACCCTGTCAGCTTCCTGCTTGATTTGAGAGCAGAAAGAGAAATTGTTCTCTCCTTTTGTCCATCTCAGCTGCACAGAGGGGAGGGTGGGATGCCATCTCTCCATCTGTGCAGGTGTTCAAGCTAAGCCAGCCAGTCTGTAGGGTTTTAATGCAAATAAACCAGGACCAAGAACTACAACCAACAAGAAAAACCCACACCATATCTGCATTCCAAACACCCATTTCAGACAAAGGTTCAGCAGTATATCACTTTCTTCAAGAGGCTGTGCTCATGATTATACTGGGGTTTTTTCTCTAGGCAAAAATCATTTGCACCAAATAGTCCAGTGTTTTTCAGCAGAAAATGGGAATTTTGAACCACCTCAGTACAAAATAGATTTCTATGAAATAACTGCAATGCAATAAATCACAGGCTTCTGGGTGACAACTGTGGGTACTTAAGCTTTGCAACATCAACAAGGAATGAGAACCATCCATTCCAAAAGGGATAAATAGATGTAGGCTGTTCCAACATGGAATCAAAAGCCAGTTCCACCTCTGGCTTGGCAGGGCTGTGGGAGAGGGATGGGGGCGTGGCACTCCTGACACTTTAGAGCATGCTTGGAGTATGTTTCCCCAGGGGAAGAATCAAGGATCAAAACTCTGAAGGACTGAACAGGAGAAGACTGCATCCAAAGAGACAAGAGACAGGCAATTGACTGAAACCATCCAGACCATTCCTGAAGGGCAGCGCCTCCTCAGGAACCTCATTTCACTGCATTCTCTTCACATCCAAGCTGGGCACGAGAACCTGTGGGTGCCCAGGGCCCCAGGATTCCATGGCTCGAGGAATCCATGTGTGGAATCCATGGCTCTGTGACCCCACAGCCGGACTCCAGGGCTGTCTCCCGAGCAGCCAGAGAATGTTGGTGCCAGCGGGAGGGGCGGCAGTGCAGGCACAGCAACAGCTGAGAGGAAACTGCTGCTGCACCTGCAACTGCTCTACCTGCTGCTGCTGCTGACACTGCTGCTGGTGGTGGAGGTGCTGCTGCTGCTGGCGCTGGCACTGCTGCTGCTGCTGCACCTGCACCTGCTGCTGCTGGCACTGCTTCTTCTGCTGCTGGCACTGCTTCTTCTGCTGCTGGCACTGATGGCACTGATTCTTCTGCTCCTGGCACTGCTGCTGCCGCTGCTGGCAGTGCCGTGGGGTGGCCGAGCAGCAGCACCTGCAGCCCTGCAGCCTGTGAGGCGCTGGCAGCTCAGGGCAGAGCCCACTGACCCAGGTGGGATCGCACTTGAGGACGGACACGGAGAAGGGAATCTGTGCCCACGCAGTGCTCAGAGCAGGTCTGAGGCAGAGAGGGAGGGCAGATGAATCCCCTGCCCACAGCTGCCAAGGGAAAGCCTTTGGGAGGGCAAGGGGGCCTTGACCTGACAGCCAGCCCTTCAAGGACCCAGCTGCCAGCTCCGGCTCAGCCCACACTGAGTGGGATTCCACCAGGCCTTGGCTCAAGACAGTGAGTCATTAACCAATATGTTAATGGGCCAAGAATCTCTAACCAGTTAAAGTTAGGAAGTGGTATGTTTTTTAAGATGCTGGCAGGCTGCACAGTGGTAGTCCTCTAGAGATATGACAGCCCTGTACAAGGTTCCTTGCTCTCTATTTATTTCCCAAAGTCTTACTATACATATGCAAACCCCCAGCATGTCCCATCCCTGCTCTATTAAAATGAGGCTCTTAGTCCTTCATGTGTGTGCAGTTCTTCTCTTGAATTGGGTCGCTGGTCTCGAATTGGGTCAGTGATCTTAAAGGATTAAGTAAGGAATGTCTTCATCAGGTCTCTGTGACCCTCTGGCAAAATCCAATGTCCCCTGCTTCGTGATTGATTGATAGAAAGTCCAGGTGCTGGTCATTGTTCTTACTGGTTTCAATCTGTTCTTCTAATGGTTCACTTACTCCATTTCCTTCTTTAAACAATACTAGAATGAGCTCATCATGGCAAATAATACCTCAATTAGCTCTAGTTTATGCATCTGATAATCCTTAACTTATCTCGTTTTCTTATCTTACTTACATCCTGATCAATATGAATTGCTTCTAACCCTTAGCTAAAATCTCAACTCTTTAAAATCATGATTCATTTCCCCACCGCTTCTTCAAGGTTTGTAAATTCTTTTACTAACATATAGATTCTTCTTCATCTAGCCCAGCTGTGCGATAGGTGTCCCTTAAAACCACAGCATATGCTCTTGATATTGAAGTTAAAGCTGCTACTGACTGCAGCATTCTCTAATTCCAAACAAGTATTATAACAGACAAAATCAAACTTGTATCAACTAAAATGAGCAAAACAATAATTGGATGAACCAAATAATTGAGTAAGCCGGTCGCTGCTGGTGACCACCCAAAAAGCACATCCCACCAATGATGGGATGGGCCTTCTTCTGACCTTTTAAATACTCTCCGTATAGTCCCTGTGTCATGGTGTATTGTAATCAATGTTCTCTTTCCTTCATCTTTAATTTCTTTAAGAATTTCCTTGAATTCATTCTGTTTCAATAGTTGTGCAACCAAAGTTAAGTTCATCCCTATAGGCACAGGTGATATTTCTTGCACAGTAGTCAAGTTCACCTTTGTATGTTGGTGCGAACCATAGGTGCCTGACAGGAAAAATCACATCCTTCAATTTTGACAAAGTTACAAATGCACAAGTTAAATTGAGTTTCATTCACAGTGACCTCATCCACCATTAGAGTGGGGCATGCTGTCCTGAGGCAGGCACAGCCTTGTCCTGTATACACAAGCAGGATTGTCTGGTTAAAGGCGTGCATTTCAAAGTGACAAATGCTTTGCGCTGTATCCAAAC
>JAJEOU010000994.1:0-12021 GCA_021534815.1 Acrocephalus arundinaceus
AGGGGGGCAGAGCAGGAGAATAAAGGGGTTGGCCTTTGAGAAGGTCAGGTTTGACTGAGGTGACAGAGGGGTGGTTGTTACCGATGGCCCTGCTAAGGAAGGGCAGGGGTAGTAGCCTGGGGAAATGGGGTTTGGCTCGAGAGTAAGGTGGGAGGGTTTCCGGGGATAGCTTGGGGAACTTCTGGGTAGACTGGAGGGGGAGGAGGTAAGTGATCAAGGGGGTCCCAGGCACGACTATCCTCCCTCTTCCCTAGCTCCTCATTCTCCTTCTTTTGCTCCTTAGTTTACAAATCCTCGCTCTCTCCTCCTCATTACTATATTTCTTCCAGCAAGCTGCATACAGCACTTGCTCTGCACTCAAATTCTTTTGGGCCTTCAGGTGCTGGCATAACTGGGAGCTACATCCATGAGTCTGTGGTCCCGCATCTTGGCCATCTCTCTGGCAGATCTAAGGCGGGCCAGACCTCAACACAATAATAATCATTTTTAGCTTATTCAGCTCCCTCGTGGCCTCTCGTTCCTCCCATTCTCGAGCATCCGCCCGAGCGGGCTGTCGGGTGGTATACTCTGACGTGTCTGATTACTTTCTCCTCCTCTGGCCTTTCTACTCACTGCACGCTCCCATTCTCACTAGGCTAAAACAAATTTTTACGGTGCCCTTACCCAAAAGGAAGGATAAACAGGGCAACACAAACTAAAATACTTCGCCTCCACAAAACAAAACTTCTTGTTAAGGTGCCCCTACACAAACGGAAGAAATGACGGGCAACTTAAGCTTTAATTCCACAATCTCTCTGGTACCCCCGAAGGTAACCCCTTTGTTACCCCGGCCGGTACCCCAAGCAGGCGAGTGCCCCGTCGGCAGCCCTGGGCCCCCAGCCAGCACTTCGCTGGTGCCCCGCAAGCAGCCCCTGACCGCCTGGTACCCTGTGGGTAACCCTTGTACCCCAGCCAGTACCCTATACAGGCTCGGCAGCTGCTTCAGCCAGCACCCTCACTCACTCACCGCGTGCTGCGGGCCCCGAAAGTGGGCCGGACAACCAACGGCCTCGCAGGGCCGTGATCCCACCACAGCCAGCACCCGAGCACACGGCGCACAACTCACACACTCTCCCTACTTCGGACCCCTTGTGCTTAGGGCCCCCTACCACTCACCCCTGCACCCCGGTCGGCTGCGCCGGCCGCAGCCCCAGCCAGTGCAGCTCTCTCACTCCGTGCCCCTGTCCGCTACCCCAGCCAGCGCCTGGGCACTCTTTGACCGAGCCCCCGGAGGTGGCCTCCCACCCTTGGTCCGAGCCCGACTCCGGAGCCCCCGAAAGTGGCCTCCACCTTGGCCGGCCTCCACTCGGGCGGCCACCCAGCCAGCACTCAGATGGGCTCGATCGACCACCGCAGCCAGCACTCGGTTCCCAGGCCACCCCGGCTATAGCCCAGGCGACACCTCTCTCGCTCCTATGCCCGTCGACCCCCTGGCCCCCACCGTGGGCCCGAGCCCCCGAAAGTGGGCCTGCCCGCCCAGGGCAGCCACGCAGCCAGCACTCGGGTCGGCCACCGCAGCCAGCACCCAGAGGGCCAGCACAGTGTGCGCCTCTCACCTCCCCTAGGCCTCGCGCACTCAGATTGCCTAGGGGGTCCTCCTCCCTGGGTATGGGGGGGTACCTTTCTCCTTCGCCCTAGGCGTGCCACTCACTCCTAAGTTCCCTCCGCACGCCAGGAGGGGGGGCCCCTTTATGCCCTGGAGGCGCCTCGTTCACTCGTCGCCAGTCGCTTCCCCCTGTTCCCGGCCGGCCCCTCACGGGAGTCCGGAACCGCGGTACTAAGGGGTCCACACTCGCTCCGGGGATCTGAGCTGCCAGTCCCCTCTCACTTGCTCCACTCACTCGCTCGCCTCCACCCCCACCGCCGGTTTTTCTTACCGGCTCTCCTTGGTGCTGTCCCGCGGCGTCCTTGGTCCGGATGAGGCCAGCTGTCCCCGGAGGTCCAGGGCCGGGTGGCGCCTTCCCGTCCGCTGTCCTCTTCGAGCGTGGCCTATCCCGGATGAGCCCCCAGAATTGTTAAAAATAACAAGGGCAGGAGATCGTTTTTACTCCTTTGATTGCCTTTATTTAAAATTGGGGAAGCTCGGGGGGGGGTCGCACGCTGCCTCCGTTGCTCCCTGTGGACACCTGGGGACACCACCGAGGAGGAGGTCCACGTCGTTCCTGCTGCTGTGCTGCAGGGCCGGGAGTTCGCCCTCACGGGGGTTCCCAGGAACTCAATGAACTTGGGCTCGCTCTAGGGGTGCTTCTCTTGTCAACTGCCTTTCAAGTCATGGCGACCTTTTGGTGGAGCTGAGCATGCTGGGTGTCTTTTCTCATTGGTCGGGTTCATTTGCATATGGGTGGTGTCTTGAGATCTTGACAGACAGGCTGGCAGGGAGCAACAGAGACCTGACCCGGAAAGGGAAGGGAGGGACTTGGGAAGGAGGGCATACAACTTGGGTATCAGGGAAAATGGGGTACAGCAAGGGTACAGATAACAAAGCAAGTGCTTAACATGGGTTTAAACAGTACAATAACAATAACTGAGTGGCCTATACAGCTTTGTGTGAGTTTGGTTCTGTTCCTTTCAACACTGTAACAGTGTGGGGTGTTGTGGAACCAAAAATCCTTTGTGTCACAGCAGGATCTTGTTTAATTCATTGTGACACCATGCAAACAAGGAGTCTGTTGTGGCACTCTGGGGCCTCATGGAACTCAAGGCCCCTGTGACTCCCCAGGGCCTCATGAAATCAAGAAGACAGTTGTGACACTTTTTGGCCTCTTGGAAGCAAGGAGTCCATTGTGATAGTGTGCAACCTAGTGTAACAGTGGGGCCATGGTGACACTGCAGGGGCCCCTGGACCCAAGGGATCAGTGTTACTCTTTGGGGCCTTGTGGCATCATGGAGACCACTGTGACACTGCTGGACCTCTTATAACCAAGAGCCCATTGTGACACTGCAGGGACTTGTGAATGAAAGAAAAAAATTTGACACCATGATGCCCCATGGGACCAAGAGTCCATTGTGACACTGTGGAACAAGGAAACAATTGCTGCATTCTGAGACATCATGAAAACAAGGATCCATTGTGACACTACGAGTCACGGAATTGTGGAAATCATTGGACACTCTAGGGCCACATGGAATCATGCTGACACCCACCTGGGTGTGAGTGTTTATCTCCTGGAGGGCAGGAGGGCTCTGCACAGGGCCCTGACAGGCTGGATCCAGGGCCCAAATCCAACAATGTGAGGTTAACAAGTCCAAGTGCGGTCCTGCACTTTGGCCACAAAACCCCTGCAGCACTACAGGCTGGGGACAGAGTGGTTGGACAGCAGCCAGGCAGAAAGGGACCTGCAGGGACTGATGGACAGCAGGCTGCACATGAGGCAGCAGTGTGCCCAGGTGGCCAAGAAGGCCAATGGCTCCTGGCCTGGATCAGGAATGGTGTGGCCAGCAGGAGCAGGGCAGTGATTCTTCCCCTGTGCTGGGCACTGGTTGGGCAGCACCTCGACTGTGTCCAGTTCTGGGCCTGCAAGTTTAAGAAGGACATGAGGGGGCTGGAGTGTGTCCAGAGAGGGCAGCAAGGCTGGTGAGGGGTCTGGAACACAAGTCCTGTAAGGAGTGGCTGAGGCAGCTGGGGTTGTTTCTCCTGGAGAAGAGGAGGCTCAAGGGAGACAAGGCACTGTCAGGGCACAGGTTGGACTTGGTGATGTCCAAGGTCTTTTCCAACCTTGCTGATTCTGTGATTCTCTGAAAACACCCTGTAGCAGTTTCAGGATGAGCCCTGGGCCTCCTCTGAAGAAGCTCCAGCAGCCCAGGTCCCTCAGCTTCTCCTCACAGCCCTCAAGCCCATCCTGTCAGTCCTGTAGAGCCTCTGCAGTTCCGCCTCATTGCCCACAACAGGGAGCCCCACAGCCAGACACACCAGCCAGATGGGCCCCCTGGCCTGTGGTGCCTCTGGCAAGGGAGCAGCACGAGGCACTGCAGGAGCCTGCAGACAATTCCTGAAGCACTTGGAGGATGATCCTGCTCCCAAGGGACGTTCCCATGGTGCCAAGTCAGGAACTGAAATGGGGAGGGGCCAGAGAGGAAAGGGCAACCAGGGATGGGCTGTTTGCAGGGGAGGGAACAGGGGTGGGCAAAAGAGAAATGGACAGGAAGGTAAAGAAAGCCAAGGTGAAGCAAAGGAAATGCTCAGGGCAGTTTGGGGTGGCTGCCAGGCAGCCCTGGCTCTGAGCAACAACGTCTGCAGTGGCACAGGAAACTCCCAGCTGATGGGAACAAACTTTCTGTGTGACTTCAGAGGCCACCACAAACCTGAGTGGTTTCCCTGCTGTCCCCCAGCCCTTCCTGGCCCCAGGGGCTGATGGCATTTGTGCTCCCTCAGTTCATCTCCCCACACCAACACCATGGGGGTGCTGACGCCTGCTCTGGGCAGTGCAAACAGGGGCTCCTGAGGCAGTGCTGCCGTGTCTGTGCCTGCAAGGATGCGGCACCTGTGTGAGCTGGGGGAGAGGCCAGGGCTGCAGAGGGGGGATGTTGTTGGCAGGTGCATGAGGACGCTGTGGGACGCTGCCCTGGGGTGTCCAGCGCAGTGGGGATGGATCAGCCCCTGCTCTGCTGCTCCTTCCCCTTGTCTCCCCCAGGCACCTTGCAGAGCCCCAGCCATGCTGTTTGCCCCCAGCCTGCCCACGGCCAGCCTGGGGCTGCTCCCGGGGCTTTTCTGTGCTCAGCATTGGCCTGGGCAAAGTGTTCTGGAGAGAGCCTGGGCAAGGAGCCTGCAGCCCCCAGGCCCTGGCCTGAGGCGTCAGCGCTGCCCCAGCAGTGCCCATGGCCTGTCCCTGCTGCAGCCCCGGCACTGCCACCCCCAGCACTGTGCCCGGCCCCGAGAGCACTCAGGCCCTACAGCAACACCAGGGCCAGCAGGGCAGCGGGGCAGGGCCACGGCAGCAGCACTGGCAACACCAAGGGCTGCTGCTGCTGCTGGGCACAGCTGCTGTGCCAGCACTGATCTGCCCCCAGCTCTGCACACAGACATTGCTGCTGCAGCTGCAGAGAAGGGAACCAAAGGGGCATCTCTGCAGAAATCTTGGCTGGGAGATCCTTGAGTTTCTTTAAAGCCACCAAGAGTGCAGCCCCTCATTAACACAGTCTGTGGCCACAGGGAAGGTGGAGAGAAACAAAATGAGAAATGGCACAAACAATGACATTTCTTTGGAAAATTAAAAAATAAAAACAGAGAAAAAACCCCAAAACAACAAGAATATCAAAGATGACTTTTATTACAAGTGATTTGCAGAAATTGGCCAGCAGTTTAATGTTCTGAAACATCCAGTCATCAGTCTCCACACTGCAGCCTTGAGCTCCTGGTTCCTCAGGCTGTAGATGAGGGGGTTCAGGGCTGGAGGCACCACGAGTACAGAACTGACAGGGCCAGATCCAGGGATGGGGAGGAGATGGAGGGGGCTTCAGGTAGAAAATGTGCCAGTGCTGAGGAACAGGAGAGCACAGCCAGGTGAGGGAGGCAGGTGGAAAAGGCTTTGTGCCGTCCCTGCTCAGAGGGGATCCTCAGCACAGCCCTGAAGATCTGCACATAGGAGAAAACAATGAACACAAAACAACCAATGCTAAACAGAGGAAAAGCAATGAGCCCAAGTTCCCTGAGTAGAGTTGAGCAGGAGAGCTTGAGGATGTGTGGGATTTCACAGAAGAACTGGCCCAGGGCATTGCCATGGCACAGGGGCAGGGAAAATGTATTGGCCGTGTGCATGAGAGCAGTGAGAAAGGCACTGGCCCAGGCAGCTGCTGCCATGTGGGCACAAGCTCTGCTGCCCAGGAGGGTCCCGTAGTGCAGGGGTTTGCAGATGGACACGTAGCGGTCGTAGCACATGACGGTCAGGAGAAACTCTGCTGACATGAAGAAGAAAGAAAAAGAGCAGTCACATCCTGCGTAGGAGATGGTGCTGTGTCCCAGAGGGAATTGTGCATGGCTTTGGGGACAGTGGTGCAGATGAGCCCAGGTCGGTGAGGGCCAGGTTGAGCAGGAAGAAGAACATGGGGCTGTGCAGGAGGTGGCCGCAGGCTACGGCGCTGATGATGAGGCCGTTGCCCAGGAGGGCAGCCAGGGAGATGCCCAGGAAGAGGCAGAAGTGCAGGAGCTGCAGCTGCCGCGTGTCTGCCAATGGCAGCAGGAGGAAGTGGCTGATGGAGCTGCTGTTGGACATTTTCTTGGCCATGGGCACCTGTTCATGGAGAAAGGACAGGGACAAGTCAGCAGAGGCTGCTTTCAGCCAAACCTGGGCCATTCCCTAGACTGTCCTGCTGTGACTCACCCACCCTTGTTCCTGCTCTGGGAAAACCTTCCCCCAGGTCCCTGCCTGAGCTCCAGTTGTGCTGTCTGAGTGTGCCAGGAGCAGCCAGGCCTGTGTCTCTCCAGGAGCCATCCCTGCCCTGCTGCCCTGGGTTTGTGGCCATGTGGCAGAGGGACAAGGCTGGATATTCAGGATTTGTCTGGAATCACTCCTAATGCAGAAGGCTTGTTGCCATCTGCACTCCACTTCTAAAGGACATGGAGAGCAGGAAGGAATTTTAGCCATTATTTTTGCCCACACATCATTCCTGTTCTCTGAGGTCAGAAATCCCCAGCATTTCTGCTGCACTCACAGTTTGCCACTGAGAGATGTGAGAGGCAAAGGATTCCCTGTGGCTCAGGGAAGGTGAGGGGCTGGATGGGCTTGTTCCCAACTGCCCTGGGTTTGCAGCTTTGGCTGCAATCAGAGCACAATCACACTCCCTGTCACCCTGGATAAACCAGACCCTGCCCAGAGCACAGGGATCCCTCAATGTCTCCCCTCTCCAAAGGGCTCTGGGCAAGGTCTCAGCACCCCCTTCTGCCAAGGACACTCCCGGCTCCCTTGGCAAACCCAGCAGCATTTCCTCAGCTCTGGCATCTCTGCACTTCCCCGTGGCACATTCAGGGAACTCCCAGGGGCTCTGGCACAGATTTGCAGCCAGGAGGGCAGCTCAGAGCTGGGAAGGACACAGCAAGGAGATCCCGGTGTGCCCATGATGGGATCTCAGGGAGGGGGCTCAGCTCATTCCCCTTTCCCATGGACTGCTTTGCCCACAGCCCCACAGGGCCCAGGGAAGCTTGGACACCCCATTGCCATGGCCACAGCTGCCTGGCAGGAATGCCAAGGGCAGTGCCTGACTCAGCTGCTGCAAAGGCCAGAGCCTCCCTGAGAGCACCAGATGACAGGGACAGGATCAGGGCAGTGCAGAAACAAGAGCAGATGTGGTGGTGCTGTGCCTGGGAGGGCAGGGCAGAGACAGCTGGCAGAGAGTCTCTGTAAATGTTGAAACATTACTTTGATGATCCTGTGTGTCCTTTCAACTCAGAATGTTCTGTGATTCTGTGATTACAATTCCTCTTCTGCTTCTCTCATCCTCCTTTGCCTATAATCAAAAGAAAAAAAAAAACCCTTGTACAGCATTAGAACAGTAAAGTAAAACCAGACTTTATTGGAAGCTTCCAGGTGTCCCAGTGGGGATGGGCATACCAGCCCCTGATTTAACAATTTTAAGGTTGATTAATTAGGATTTTAACAGGAAAAATAGGAGATTCAGTTGCCCCAGTTACACACCCCTGGGTCAACCCTGAAGTTCCAAGGGCTTCTTTTGCCACTTTTTTTTATGACTGCCATGTTATAAAAACCAAATGTTCTTTTGTAGGTCCTCTTCCTGATAATAAGACTAACAGTATTTCAGGAATGTATTTAGGCTTATTGTTCTAAAATCTAAGAGAAAGGAGAAAAAGATATAGAGTTAATTAAGGATTATAGTTATAAAGTATGTAAAGTAGTTAATAGAGTAATGATTATTAAGTTTTAAACTATAAATAGTAGTTACAGAGCTAAATATATGAAAATGAATAAAAAGCAAAAATCTTTTTGTCATCACCCAACTTTCCCATCCTTCTCCAAGCAGGAAATTGAAAACACTCTCAGGAAAGCTCCTGATCTTTACAGCAATGCCAGGCTTACCTTCTTTTGGCAAGTGTCCTCCGCAGCTGTGCCCAGGCTGGTGTGGAGCTGGGAGCAGCCCTGCCCCACACAGCCCCTCTCAGCAGCAGCAGCAGCGCAGCAGCAGCAGCTGCCCTGCTCAGGGTGGCTCCTTCCCCCCACAGCTTCTCCCAGCGCTGGCAGCAGCTCCCCGGGCCGGCTGAGAGCTGTCCCTGGCAGGCAGCAGAGTCCCTGGGCCAGCACAGCGCCCTGGGCTGCAGGACCCTGCTCTGCACCACAGCCCTGGGCACCCCTGGCTGCTCTACACAAGAGATCAGCAGAGAATGTACTCACACAGTCTGTAGGCATTGGGATGTTGCAGCTTGAGGAGATCCCTGCAGGAGCTGCAGCTGCATTGTCCTGCAGCCAGAGGTTCCTGTGCCAAGGGCTGGCAGTGATTCTCCCCAGTCCCTTCTCAGCACCTTCCCAGCCCTGAGTGATTGAAGCTCTCTGTGCCTGTGTGCTGTGCCCGGGGTGGCTGCAGGCAGTGCCCCAGCCCTGCTGGGCTGGCAGAAAAGCTGCTCATTCAGAGAAATGTGTTTTTAAGCTCTTCTTGGTTACCAGGATCTCCTCTATGATGAGCTCAGCCAGCTCATCAGCACAGACACAGCACAAGGACTTTAATGACCCTCTCAGGGCTTTGTGCTGAGGCCCTGAACATCAGTCCCTGAGAGGGAGTGAAGAAACCTCTCCAGAACTCCAAGGCAGAAGCCAACTCCAAAGTTTCTGGAAGTTTTAATGGGTCCCACTGAGGGACACGACAAGAAAGTGTCCCCAGGCCCCAGGCAGAGCAGAGAACTGCAGGCAGTGATGACAGGTGGGGACAAAGAGAAGCCAAGTCTTGGTGCCCTGGGCCACAGCAGCCTCTGTGCCACCAAGGACACTGAGGAGACACCTTGTCCTGAGGCCCTGGGGTCTCCTGGCACAGCCCCAGCAAGGCTGGGCACTGTCAGCCCCTTGTCCTGCCCTCAGCATCCCCCTCCCATGCCAGTGGCCTCCAGGATGTGCTGGAAGGAGTCCCTGGGGAAGGAGCCTTGGTCAGCAATGGCCCTGGGGGGCTCCTTCATGCTGCCAGGGACTGCAGGTTTTTCCAAGGACTTTGGGTTTGGCTTTTGCCTTGGAGTCTCTGAGAGGTTTGTGCAATCCTGGCCTCCAATTCTCTGCTTAATGAGTCCCTTGAGAGGCTTTGTCAGTAACAACACTCGTGGGGCTCATTAATGCTTCAAGGTACTTCAGTTATTTTAGGGTACTTGTTGTTTCCCTTTTCAAAGTGACTCTAGGAAAAGTTTGTGCAATCAAGGCCCCAATTATCTGCTTTAATGAGTCCCTTGGGATTTTTAGTCAGTAAAAACACTCAGTCGGGCTCATTAATGCTTCAAGGTACTCAGGGTATTTAAGTACTTCTTTGCCACTGAGTCTCTGAGAAGTTTTTGTGCATCCTGGCCTCCAATTATCTGCTTTAATGAGTCCCTTGAGAGCTTTGCACTGACACATGGGCTCAGTAATGCTTTGAGATACTCAAGATTTTTAAGATACTTTGGATTTTCCTTTGGATTTTCATCTCACGCTGAGTCTCTGAGAAGTTTTTTGTGCAATCCTGGCCTCCCGTTCTCTCCTCCAAGGAGTCCATTAAGAGCCTGTGTTGGGATTGACCATAGTGGGGCCCATTAATGCTTTAAGACCCTTTGGGTGTTTCCCCTTACTTTGACTCCTGGAAAGGTTTGTGCAATCTCCTCTCAGGCCCTGAGGTTCCAGGGCTCAGCACCAAATGCACCACGGGGCTCATTAGGATCAAGCAAGTGTTGACAAACCATGGCTGTGCCTTGATTTCCCTCTGGTCTGGTGCAGTTCACTGGGAAGTCTTTTCTCCTAGAGTTATGGGGAAATATTTAAAATAAAACGACATTCCTTTTTGCAAGGGTGTATTTTTCTCTTCAGAGAAGAGATGACTGCAACATTCAGGGATTGATATTGATCCAAAGTCTCTCCTAAGGAGGTCTGGCTTGCTCAGAGAAGCTGTGCCTTGAGGTCTGACCCAGTGTGGACAACCTTGCTCCACATTCCCCAACCCCATCCTGTCTCCCCTCATTCACCTGGGACCTGCTTTGCCTGGAGAACTGGCTGCACTCAGCCAAAGAGGGGTTTTCTTCCTTTTTTAGCAATCTAAAACTCTTAAGTTTCAGACAATCTCAGGTGTTAATTGTTAAAAACAGATGTGATCATGGACAGAGACTCTCTAATTAGTTGAAGTTAGAAAGTGGTATTTTTATTAACACTGGCAGGTGGCACAGGAGTCGTCTCTGAAAGCTGTGACTGTCCCGTACAAGGTTCTTTGCCCTCTATTTATTTCCCAAGATCTTACATACAATACATGTGCATAACCCCAGCACCTCCCATCCCCACTCTGTATTAAATGAGGCTATCAGTCCTTCATGTGTGTGCAATTCTTCTCTTGACTTGGGTCAGTGATCTCAAAGGATGAAGTCAGGAGAGTCTTCCTCAGGTCTCTGTAACCCTCTGGCACGATCCAAGGTCCCCTGTTTTTGATTGATTGATTGATATAAAGTCCAGGTGCTGATCATTCATCCACTGGTTTCAATCTGTTCTTATAATGTTTCACTTACTCCCCTTCTTTCTATAAACAAGCTCATAATGGCAAACAATACAAAAATTAGATCTAGTTTAAGCATCTAATAATCATTAACCTATTGTTTGCTTATCTAATTTACATCCTGATCGATATAAATTACTTCTACTCCTTAGCTAAAATCTTATCTCTTTAAAATCATGATTCAGTGCCCCCCAAATGTTGGGGTGCCCCTGAATGTTGAGGTGTCCCCCCACAGCCCCCCCTGCCGCCAAGGGTCACCTGCGTCCACATCCATCAGGAGAACATGATGGTGGCCGTCATCTTCTCCCAGCCTGTTACGGTGAGTGGGGACACCTGGGCATCCCCAAAATTTCCTGGGTATACCCAAAATCATCTTGATACTCCCCAAAAATCACCTGGATATGCCCCAAAATCTCCTGGATCCCCCCAAAGTCACCTGGGTAGCCTCAAAATAACCTGGGTACCCCCCAAAATCCCCTGGGTACCTCCAAAATCTCCTCGATGCCTCCAAAAATCATGGTGGAACCCCAAAATTACCTGAGTACCCCCAAAAAGTCACCTGGATACACATGGATATCCCCCCAGATCACCCCAGCCAGGTCTGCCAAGCCTGGCCTGTGCCGGGGGGCTCCTTCCCCTGCCAGCCTCTGCAGGGAGGGAAAGAGAGACAAAGCTGCAGCCCGGGGCAGTGGCAGAAGGCCCTGCCTGGGCTATGGTCTGGGCCCCTGGTTTGCTGGTGCCACTGGCCCAGGGGAGGAGAAGATCTCTCCCCCACCACCACCCCTGGGCCCCAAGAAGCGAGTCTGGGTCTGCTTTGGATCTGAGCAGGGGTGGGGGAAGTGATCCATCAGCCCTTCCTGAGCCTGTTCCCCCCCACACCCCCATCACCAGCGTGGGCCTTGCACTCTGACATCTGTGAGCTGCAGAGAGAGAGAGAGAGAAAGACCTTGGGCAGATTTAACCCTTTCCTGGCAACATGAAGCTTTCAGAACTCCAACCCTTTCCCAGAGGGAGACAAGAAGATCAGAGTGATTTAAAATGTAGAGAGACAGCATGATACAGTCAGCGAAAGAACTGATCAAGGTTATCTGGAAGAAAGGATTGAGGAAGTGGACATTTTTGACTGGACTCCTCTAGATGTAAACCATGGAGAAATGGACTATTTCTTGTAATAGATTGATGCTGTTTGTGGGAATGCTGTTCTAGCTGAAGGTGATGGACTGATGTAATTGAGATTTCATTGAGAATGTTGTAGAGTAAATTCCCCAGCTCCTGAGATAAAAAGAGGTCTCAGCTGTCTGAGACACAAGTTTGGCCCTTTAGCTG
>JAJEOU010001729.1:0-18288 GCA_021534815.1 Acrocephalus arundinaceus
ACAAAGGGAGATTCCCCCGCGGCTTCTGCCCGCCCCGCCCCCCTCCAAGCCGCCCAAAGGCCAAAAAAAATGGGGGGGGGGGGGGGGGGGGGCCCCCCCGCCAAAGATGGTTTGGCGCTACAACGGGGACAGGCAGGCCTGAGAGGCCGTTTGTGGGAAAGAGGGCGGCTCTCAGGGACGGCCACTGCAGGGGGAAAGATGAGGGGGGGATCTCTTAAGGAGCATCTGGCCGAGGGGATATCGGCGTGTCCCTTGAACGGATCTGCGGGGGGGAACTTGGCAGGGGATTATGAGGGGCGGGCGGGTGCACCTGGATCCTTTCAGGGGATCGTGAGGAACTGTGAGGGGAGGATTCCTTTAAGGGCTAGCGAGGATCTGTCATGGGAGCCCCGTGAGGGGATCCTCTGTTGGGTCAGGAAGTTTGGCGGGGGCTGTCCTTGAGGGATGTGAAGTTAGGGGGGACCGTGAGGGATTGGTGAGGGTCAGGGGGATGTGAGGGGATCCTTTGAGGGGATCTTGGGGAAGCGTGCACTGAGGGAACCCCTCAAGGTCCATGCCCTGAACGGTCAGCCGGGCAATGAGGGGGCTTTGCGGGGCAGGACATGTGAGGGGTTGTCCTGACGGTCTGACAAGTTGGAAGACCCGTGAGGCATCTGTGATGGTCAGAGGGGGATCCTTTGAGGGGATTGTGAGGAAGGTGTGAGGGGAGGATCCTTTAAGGGAACTTGAGGGGATTATGTCGGTCAGGAGAGTATGGGGGTGGGTCTGCTGAGGGTCAGGAAGGTGTTTCAAAGGCATCTTTAAGGGTTCTGTGGGGAAAGTGTGAGGGGAGGATCTTTAAGGGACCTTAGGGGATCTGTCTGGGAGGCTTGAGGGGAATCTCTAAGGATCAGGGAGTTAATGGGGGGGTGGTATCCTGAGGGATCTGAAATGGGGAACCTGTTTGGGATCTGTGAGGGTCAGGGGAGTGGTGAGGGGATCTTTGAGGGGATCTGTAAGGAAAGTGTGACGGGAGGACCTTTTAAGGGACCTTTTGAGGGGATCTGTCAAGGGGTGTGGGGGATTGGGGATCAGGGAGTATGGGGGTTGGGAGTGTGTCCCTTGAGGATGTGAAATGGGGGGACCGTGAGGGGATCTGCTGAAGGGTCAGGAGGGTGTGAGGGGATCTTTGAGGGGATCTGTGAGGAGGGTGATGAGTGGCGCCCTTAAGGTTCCTGCAGGCGGGCGAGGGAACTTTGAGGGGCAGGGGATCATGAGGGGATAGAGGGGCCAGTCTCTTGAGGGGATTGTGGGTCAGGCGCCATGAGGGTCGAGAGGTGTGAGGGATCCTTTGAGGGGATCCTGTGAGGAAGGTGTGATGGACCCTCAATGATCCGAAGGTCTCTGGAGGAGCCCCTGAAGGGGATTTTGGAGGGGCAGGGGATATGAGGGGGGTTTTTGAGGGGATCGGGGCAGAGGGGTGAAGGGATCTGGAGGGGGTTTCCTTCGAGGGATCTGTCAGTGGGGGCCGCGTGAGGGATTGTGAGGGTCAAGGGGAGTGTGAGGGGGATCCTTTTGAGGGGATTGTAAGGAAGTATGAGGGGAAGGATCCTTTACGGGACCTTGAGAATCTGTCATAGGAGGGCTGTGAGGGAATTCTGTGGATCAGGGAGTATGGGGGGGGTGTCCTTGAGGGATCTGAAATGGGGGGGCCCGTGAGGGATCTGTGAGGAAGGAGTGCTGATTGTGGCGACCCTTCAAGGTCCTGAGGGGCAGGGGATATAGGGGCAATCCTCTTGGGGATTCTGTCAGTCGGGGCCGTGAGGGTCTGGTGGAGGGGGTTTTGAGGGGATCCTGTGCAGGGAGGCCCCTGAGGGATTGTGAGGGGCAGAGGTCTGAGTGGGGGGCTCGCAGCGGACTGTGGGAGTGGACCGCGCCGCTTTCTCGCAGCGTGGTGGGGCGGCGGGATGCGGCTGGCCGCCGCCTATTTCCTGCGGCAGAAGGTTCGGCCGCAGCGTGCGCTGCACGTGCTGGAGAAGGCGAGCGGCTGGGCGGGCGGATGCACACGCTGGACGTGGGGGCGCCGCCTATGAGGCGGGGGGGGTCTGTTGATCCACCCGCCTCAACCTGCACATGAAGCACTTTGTCAAGGAGCTGGTGAGCATGGACCCACCACCTGGTGTCTCCTGGTCCCAAAATTGTCCCTCCGTCCCAAAATTCAACCCTGGGGTGTGTGGGTCCATCCTGAATTACATTTCCATTCTTTTCCCAAAGGCCTCTCGACACCCATTCCAGGGCAGCCCTGCGGGCTTTTTACAATGGGGGAGGAATTTGTGTTTTTGAGGAGAGGCAGCTGGTCCTTTGCCCAACCTCCCAGCTGCTCTGGCACTTACGGCCTCACCCCCCTGCGAATGTGCACTGGGTGGAGGACATCATGGAACAAGTTTCATGAGGTGGGATCAGGGCACTGAGGGCGGAAAAAGCAGTGAAGGGACCTTAAAAAACTCATTCTAGGGCAGGGACACCTTCCACATCAAGGTCTGCTCCAAGTCCATCCACCTGGCCTTGGACACTTCCAGGAGCAGCCAACAGTTACTTGGAAGACTCTGCAGGCCTCTCCACCCTCATAAAAACCCCCAATTTCAACTAAACCTCCCTCTTTGTCCTGCCCCTCCCAGGCCCTTGTCCTGCTGCTCCAACAAAAAGCCCCACGAGATCCTGCAGCTCCCAGGGCAACCAGAGCTTGTTAACAGAGACATTTCTTTTGTGTGCAATTAAAGGATTACCGATACAGATGCCACGACTACGCTCAGCAGCAACGAGCGCCTGCTCCATGCCTGGGAGGCAACGAACTTCTCCAGCCTGCTCACCAGACATCCGACGAGGCCATGCAGAAAGCAGGATTTCCAGAAATTCATCACGAGGTGGTTGCTCCAGCCATGAGGTTTTACCTATGGCCAGGGGCCACTGTCAATGGCTTTGGTAGGGTGAGTGTTTGGAGGCAGCCTCCCAACTGGGTGTTGAGGTTCCTGCTCCCTGGGCCTCCAAAGCTTTGTGTCCAAATGGACTGTTGTATACCCTGTATTGGTTTAGCATGAATGGTAAAAAAAACCAATTAGTGATCTTTCTTTAAATCTGACAGCAGATTAGCATTAAAGGTACAAGTGTCACTCTGGACACACAGCTGAATTACAGGAAAGACTTTGGGAGGTGCCACCCATCAATCCCCCATTTTTCAATTTTTCTTCCTGTGTTTCCTTGCTCTGATAGCATGGTTGCTTGCAGGTGTGTGGTGCTGGCCTGGAATACAGCCAGGCCTTTGGTCTGTGAAAGGAGGGGAACCAGCTTGTCTGCTCTGCGCCTCATCTACTCCTCAAGGCCGAGGTTATCCCAGGAACAGTCGTGTCCCATAGAGCCAAAACAGACCTGGGCGCGGCGGTGACGTGGGGTTGGACTTCCCTTCAGCTGGGAGAGCACAGTGACACTGGAACCAACCTTGGCCCTTGGGTTTTCCAGAATGAAAATTCCCTGCTGTGAGGGTGGGTAGGGGCTCGGGATGGAATTCCCCAGAGAATGCTGTGGCGCTCCTGGATCCCTGGAAATGTCCAAGGCCATGTTGGATGGGGCGTGGAGGAAGGTGTCCTGCCGTGGAACTGGATGGGCTTTTAAGATCCCTTTCCAATCCAAACCTTCCACACTTCCCTGAAAAACAGGGCTCCAAACACAGCTTGTCCAAATTACAAACCAATGCTGGTGGCATTCTGAAATGCCAGGGCAACTCGGGGTTTCCCTCACAGCACGGATAGATAACGGAGCTGTTCTCCTCACAGGGGACCCGGTGAAGCTCTACGGGTCACCTACAAACACGTCCTCTGGGCTGACAGGGGACATAACGACATCGTCCTCATCGGCGGCCCATCGGCGCAAGATGCCGACATCAGCCTTCCGCACTTTCGACCCTCCATCCGGAATTCCCCAAATCCTCCAACAGATTTCACTACCTTGGTGCACTGGGCGCGTGAACACCTCCTTTTTGGCTACCATGACCCCGAGTCTTTTAACTTAGGGCCATTTTCCACACCCACGGATAATCCTAAATGTTCTTCAACAGCCTGACGTGGAGTCCTCCATGGGGGACAAGGGCGGGAAGCTGCGCTCGCAGTCAGCTGTCTGGAAGGTGTTTCCAATGAGGAGCTCACAAGGAGGGCAGTCAATCGCATCTTCTCCTCTACGACTCGGTGAAGGTGAGGCCGTTTTGCTGGCGTATCCCGATACAGCGCCCCGAGAAGTTTCTCCCATCATCCTGCAACAGCAGCTCTACTTCTGAACGGGCTGGGAGCGCGCGCAGCGCCATGGAGTGAGGCGCCACGCCGCCGCAACCGCCGCCCTGTCCGCTTCCACCGCTGGCACGGCCACAGCGCAGCCTCGACCAGGAGGACCTGCACGAGAAGCTCAAAACGAGCTCTGAGGAGCCCCTGGGGCTAATTAACACTAAATGAACTCCTGTGCGTCACCCTCTGAGGAGGTGTTTTCATGGGATTGTGCGGATCCTTAATGCTGGGAAGAATTTCAAGATGTTCAAGGCCTTCAGGATCATCAAGACTTCAAGGTCATCAAGCACTTCATGATCTTCAAGACCTTCAGGATATACAGACCTTAAAGATCAACGACCTTCAAGCTACAGCCAATTAACAGCTAAGTAATTAATAGAAATTCACTCTGTGTTTTGCCCAATCCAGGAGGTGTTTCATAGGGTCATGGTTCTTAAAGGTTCAACGATTTTTCAAAATGAATCAAGAACCTTCAAGGTCAGATTTCAAGATCTTTAAGATGATCAAAGGTCCTCCAAGACATACAAGACTTTCAAGTTTTAACACCTTCAAGAGCCATTAACAGCCAAGTAATTAACACACCAAATGAACTTGTGCTTTGCCCACCAAGGAGGTGTTTTATATGATCATCGGATCCTTAAAGTTCAAAGACTTTCAAGATCATCAAGTCTTCAGTTCTTAAGACATCATGACTTCAAGATCTTCAAGGCCGTCCAGGACCCTCAAGACTGTCAAGACTTCTAAGAGGGATAATTAACATTAATGAACCTCTGCTTTGCCCTCCAAGAGGTGTTTCATACGATCATAGGATCCCTAAGGCTGGAAGTATTCAAGACATTGAAGGTTTTCCAGACCTTCAAGATCATCAAGGCTTAAGAACATCAACTTCCAGGCCTTCAAATCTTTTAAGATCAATCCAACTTCAAGAATTCGGCTCTTCAATTCCTTCGAGATCTCAAAGATCTTCACGATGCGTATTAACAGTAATGACTCAGTGCTTCACCTTCCAAGCTGTTTCATGGGATTCATGTGGGACACTTACGGGTTGGAGAGCTTCAGACAATCAAGCGCATATCATCAGACTTCAATAACATCAAATAATTTAGGACGTCAAGATCTTTGAGATCATCACAACCCTCAAGGCTCAAGCCTTCGCACCAACCATTCAACCCAACACCATTCACCGTTACGATGTCCTAGTGCGCGTACCGTGCGTTGTTTGGTCACTTCCAGGGATGGTGCTCATCCACCACCTAGGCTGGACACCTTCCTCCCATGACAACCCTGCCGTTTCCACCTGAGGTGGGGGAATTACCTTCCAAGTGCCACAGTGACCCCAAAAGTGCCTCCAGCTGGGACAACGACTCCCCACTGTCCATGCCTTAGCCCCCAACTGTTCCAGAGGCTCTGCCAAGGAATTTCTCAGGCTGGAACTTGGGAGGAGTGGGGCAACTGGGAGGCTGCCAAAATGGGTGGGAAAGAGGAAAACCACAACTAATCCATGGCTGCTGGTGGGGGTGGGAGGGCGTTTAATATAGATTTTAAACACCTGTAGCATCTTTAAGGAGAAAGCACAACATAGCAAAGTTACACAGCCCTTTAATAAATTCAAGGTTTCCATGAGTGTTTCCCAAATTGGGGAGAGGAATTAATTGCCAGCTGCGCAGAAACTGTGCGAGGAGGCTTGAGTTAGATTCAACCATTACAAATTGATTTAATAACAAAACCAAAATAATTTTAAGCAGCTCGTGGGCGTGTTCTTGGAGGAGGGACGGAGCCGGTGGGTCGGGATTTGGGGTTTGCCGGGTTCATACTCGTTCCAAGTTCACATGCATGATGCTGAGTGTTCCCTCGGATCAACTGGGAAGGGGAAGGTGGAGCGTGTGCCCTCCGATCAAGGGTTCCTTCCTCGTTTATTTTCCCAAAAATCCTTGAAATTCAGCCTGGACATTTCCCCACAGGATGAAAATGGACTGATTTTAATGACTAAATCTCCCAAGGATCACAGTTCCCAATTCCTGAGGGGAAAGACCTCTTGGTCATCGGAGTTCCAACTTGTCCCAGCCCAGCAGCACTGGAGTGCCACAGCCAGGAATTCTTGGATGGCGCATCTTGAGTCTCCTCCTGGGAGTTCAGGACCTGAGCCCCGTTTCCATGGGGAAATTACTGCTGCGCTGTCCACTGAGCCTCCCTGGCCCAGCCTGAGGGCCTTTTCCTCTCTTGTGTCCCTGGGAGCGAGGCCCATTACCCCCCGCGCTTGTCCCCTCCTGTCAGGGAGTTGTGCAGAGCCACGGGACCCCTGAGCCCCTTTTTCTCCAGGCTGAGCCTTTTTCCAGCTCCCTCAGCCCCTTCCTGGGGCTCCAACCTTTTCCTGTCCCTTTTCAGCTAGATTCTGTCTCTTCCCACTTGGTTGCACCCATAATTCACTGGGGGGTGCCCTTGATCCCCTTGCCAGATCATGATAAGGTATGACAGGGGCTGGATGCAACCTGACCTTGGAGACTCACTAATGCCTGGCCCGAAGACTTTTGGGCCCATTCCCATCATGCTTGGGCTCATTCACATCCATCCATCATCATCCATCTCTGTCATTCATCCCATCTGTCATCCATCATCCCTCGATCCATCCTTCCCTGTCTGTCTCTCCAGTGTGGTTCCAGCAAGATTTACCTGGAAGAAGCCACCAAAGCTCTGCTGAACTCCCAGCTGAACATCCAACCTGTCCCTGCCCATCTCGCTCTTCCACACTCGGCAGCCACCAGTTGCTCCAGTGGCACTCACACCTTGGCTCCAGTGCTCGCCGTACAACTACACAACATGCTCCCAGTGCCCCATACACTCAACACCATGCTCCAGTTCTCCAGCTCCCCAGTACGACCCTCCCACATGCCGATGTTGTTTGGCTGCCGCCGGCGCCATTTCCTCGCACTCGTCGATCCCAGGTTATGAAGGGGTCGGCCCCGCGATTCCTGCACGTGCCGGCCCGTTCAGTCTCACTACGGGGGCCGCCCGTGCAGGCTTGGGCAGTGGAATTCCCAAAATTTCCAAATTTGGAGGGGTTTCCCCCAGATCTGCGGCTTGAAGGAGCGGACCCGCAGAGGGGTGGAGGAAGGATTAACACACAACCCTTTACTGAGAAGGTAAAGGGGGAAATAGCGAATTTTCGATTTATATTAGTTACTAACAATGAATTACGGGTTTAAATGAGTGAATTAGTATTTTAATTAATGAGCTTGTGAGACCTGATTCAGTTCAGGGTGTGTGGCAGGGTGCCAGCCGCGGACCCCCTCCTGGGGTACGTGAGGGGGTGGGCGGGGTCCCAACGGGGCAGGGGGCTCGGATCCCCCGGCGGGGTCCTGGGGGGAGGGTAGAGGGGCTCCTGGAGGTCCCCAAGGGGTG
The DNA here is from genome assembly GCA_021534815.1 of Acrocephalus arundinaceus. NCBI lineage: Eukaryota > Metazoa > Chordata > Aves > Passeriformes > Sylviidae > Acrocephalus > Acrocephalus arundinaceus. The sequence goes on from JAJEOU010001729.1 coordinate 7,710, forward strand.
GGGACTCCAGGATATATCCCACGAGCGGGGTTCCTGAGAGGGAAGGGGGCTCTCGGATGGGTCCCCAAAAGCGGGTGGGGGACTCAGGCATATCCACGCGGGCCCATGAGGGGGAAGCGGGGCTCTGGAGGGTCCCCAAAGGGGGCGGGGGGTTCAGGAATTCTCCAGCGTGGTCTAGAAAGGAAGGAGAGGCTTCGGGGGTTCCTTAAATCGGGCGGGGGACCCTGAGGGGGAAGGGGGCTCTGGAGGGTTCCAAGCCCCCAGCGAGCGTCTGTCGGGCGGCCGCGGGGGGTCTCGCAACATGCGGGGTCGTGGAAGGGATCGGGGGCGGGCGGGGGCGCCGGACCCGCGACGGGGATCGGGGTGGGATCGTCCCAGAACTCACAACGACAGCTTCTTGTTCTGACTGCAAACGAACAGCCCGGGTTCAGCACGGGTGGGGTGGGCGTGGGGCAAGAGATCCCCCCCCATTATTCCTCATGACAACCGGGCGCACCGCGGCCCCCGCGCGCCCATGACCGGGGGCCCGCGGTGCACGGCGGGACAAAGCAAAGGGCCGGAACCGCGCCGTTTCCGGTTCCCGCTTCCATGCCCACCTCTCCTGGCTCCCTCTACCCGGCCGAGCCCCGCCAGCCCCGGCGCCCCAGACCACTTTTTCAGCTCGGGGGTGGCGCGTTTTGCCATGGCGCCCGCAGCCCCCGGGCCCGTGTTCTTTCTGCCGCTCGCGCGCGCTCTGACGTCAGCGGCGTGCGTCTTCGCCTGCGCGGCCAATGGCGGCACGCGGCGCCTTCCCGCGCTTCCGCGCCGCCCGGCAGCCAATGGCGGCCGCGGCCGCTACCGCACTCACCCGAGTAGCGGCGCGCCGGGGAGCAGCGGGGTGGTAGGGGAGAAAGCAGGGGGGAGGGTGGGGATGCGCAGGCTACAGGGGGAGGTTCGGCGGCAGGCCGCCATCGTGTGCGGTGCGTCTGTGCATGCCGTGTTGTGTGTGTCCATGTGTGCGCACGTGTGTAGTGTGTGTGTGCTTGTGTGAGGAGTATGCTCCACATATGCACATGTGTGTGTGCGTGTCCATGTGTGCATAGTGTGTCCACATGTGGCACCGTGGTGTGTCCATGTCCATGCCACGTGTGGCACACAGTGTGTGTTCGTGTGTTGTCCATATTGTGTCCAAGTGTGAGTGTGTGTCCGATGTGCACACGTGTGGTGTCTGTGTCTATGTCCATGTGTGCAGCATGTGTGAGTGGTATCGAGCAATTGCCAACCGTTGTGCACACGTGTGTGCCAGCGCAAGCCTGGCTTCACCCACCTGCCCCGCAAAGGGCTCCCACTGTTGCGCCATCACCCAGTGGCCCCCCTCCTTATTACCCTATGCCCCAGTGCCCCATTATCCCACTATGCCCATCCCTGCAGTGTCCCTTTACCACCCACCTGATAGTCCCTATGCCCCTGGTTCGCCCCAGGGGCCGAGTTCCTTAGTGCCCTGCATCACCTTCCCGAGTGCCCTCATAAGCACACCTTACATTGCCCACCTCATTCACACCAGTGGCCCCATTATACCGATCCCCGAGCCCTTCTAGTCCCCCCGAAATTACAACCACCAGCCCAGTTGACCCCACACCCAGTGCCCCCCAGTTCTCCCCATCACTGCCCAGTTGCCCCAAGTTTCTCCCTCACCGCCCAGTTGCCCACCCAGTCCCCATTCGCTGCAGCAGGTCCTGTGTCCTCTCTCCGTGCCTCCTACTAGGCCCCGTGATGTTTCTTTCTTATGAGCTCAGGTCAGGCACACTTCTCACTGTGGGCCCTCCGCCCATGGATGGCCTCACGCGGGGGCACATAGGGGCAGGGAATGGTTATGGGGCACAGGGGGCATTGAGGGGGCATAGAGGATGGATTGGGGGCACAGGGATTGGCACTGGGGAGGCACGGGTGTGCTTAGGAGGCACTGGGGGCATTTATGGGGCAAGGGGATGGATAAGGGGGCACGGGGGCATTTAAATGGGGCACAGGGATTGGATAGGGGGGGGCACAGGGGCATTTAGGGGGCTCAGGGGATGGATAGGGGGCAGGGGCATTTAGGGGGCACATGACTGCAGGGGAATGGATAGGGGGACAGGGAGGCGTTTAGGGGCCACAGGGAATCTACTGGGGGCACAGAGTACTATTAAGGAGCACAGGGAATGGAATAAGGGGGGCACAGAGGTGCATTATAGTGGGATACCGGGAATGGACTGAGGGGCACAGCGTGTGTCTGGGGGGCCAGTGCATTTGGGGCAAGGGAAATGGATAGGGGGCACAGGGTGTGTTTAGGGGGCACAGGGGAATGATTGAGGGCTCGAGATGGTGCGGGGTGGCGGAGGGGCTGATTCGCTCCCGCGTGTCATGAGGGATAACGGGGAGGGTCTTCTGCCCCATCCCACTCACTCCGTGCTGACTCTGGGGCTGCCTCGTGTTGCAGGTTCATGGACAAGAGCTGTCTTTTGAGTTCTGGGGACTGGACCCACCCCGTCCCCCTAGCAGTTGCGCTGGGGGATCCCCACGGTCATCACGGAGTCTGAGATGGCACCGGAGAACACATCTGTGGTGGGGGTGCCTGGTGGGCAGTGATGAGTTGCACTGGAGCATGGGTGGTGAGTGCACTGGGAAGCACTGGTGAGCACGGTGGTGAGTTTGTGGCGCCCCAGCAGGATTGCACTAGGGGTTTGTTTGATATGAGAAATGCTTTATTTATCATTGGTGAGTAGGGCTTCTCTCCTATGGATCCCTGCACGCAAACATTGTCAATATCTTTTTAGGTTGTTCCTTATGATTCATTTACGTTTGACTGTAAGTTTTGTCACCCTGTTCCAACCCCAGTTTCCCATATCTGTACGTTCCCATAATGTTCTCCTTCCTTTGGTGCCTTGTGGGCTCGATATTTCTGGGCCTGTAAGAATGTTAGTCTTCCCAAGGGAACTTTCACATCTCTCCCTTTTTTCCCAAACACTTTACAGTAACAATATTTTTTCCCCCTAGCAAACCTCTCTGCAGGTGTTTATTTACTGTTCTGCAGTTTAACCAATGGAATGTGGAGAGGTGTTCAAACGCTGTGCACGAATAGCGAAATGCGTTCCTTTATAGCACAGCCCATTGGCTGTAAAAGAAACTGAGCAAACTGTAAATAACACTTCATTTTCATCTTTGTCTTTTCTGTTCTTGAAGAGGCGTGGAGTCATTTATTTTGTGTCTGTTGGGGGTTAGATTTGTTTATCCTTCTTCACCAATATAGAATTTTTTCCCAGAGTTGCAAGGCACTTATGTTGCCGGGTACTTATGAAGTGTCAGGTGACAAACAAGCATGGAGGGTGGCAGCTTGGTTACACCCTTGTCTCCGGGCGTTTCCCCCGGGGGGCGGGGGTTGAGAGAAGAACGGGGGCCTGGGGGGGCAGCTTCACTTTGGTTGTGGTTGTGTCCTGGGAGCGCGGGGGCTGCCGCTGGCCCTGCAATGTGCTGTGTGGTTTCTCATGGCACTCACCGGATCTTATCCTGGAGAGAGATGAAGCTGCATCATCTGCTCGTGTGGCCAGATCCGGCTTCCTCTTTTGCTTGCCCCTGCTAGGGCGCCCTCGGCCTGTCCCATGCCTCGGCGCTGTTTTAAGAGCTGCTCTGCATTCCGCGGCCCGCGACTGGCCTCCCTCCGACATTTGCCGCTCAGTGACACCGACTGAGTCTGATTCATTCCGATCCCAGCCCGAGATCCCCACCGTTCAGCTTGGTATTTTCTTTAGAGTCCCCACGAGACCAGACTGCCCCGGGTGTTTTGTGGGACCAAGCTCGTCAGGTCCCTGGTTCTGTTTTTTGCTTAATTGTTAGTTGTCTCGTTTGTTTGTTTCGCCCTGTTATACATTAGTAAAGAAACTGTTTATTCCTATCCCCATAATCTCTGCCTGAGAGCGTTTTTAATTTTCTTAAAATTATAATTTGAGGGAAGGGGATTTTGATTATCCTCAGAAGGGCCTGCCTCTCTCTTTAGCAGATATCCTGTCTTCTTTCAAACCAGACAGTGTCCTACAAATTGACAGATCCTCATTGGTTTCTGCATCACTGCTATGCAATTCCTGCCCTGGGCATCCTCTATTGGTTTGTGACCTTTTACCCGCTGCCTGTTACCTCGGACATTGGGTCTGGCTCTGCCCTCACTGTCCCCTGGTACTTTAGCCTTTCCCCTGCCTGATTCTTGGTTTTTCTGTCCTTGGAACCCCTCGTGTGGACATTTAGCTTTTCCCTGCATTGCTCTTGGTCCTTTCTGTCCTTGGACCTTTGGTGTGATGCCTGTACTTTAACCTGTCCCTCCATGTTCTTGGTCCTTCTGTTCCTGGAACCCCTCAGTGGTATGAAACTTTAACCTGTCCCACTGCACAGTTCGGGTTTTTCTATCCTGGAACCTTTGGGTTGTGACACCTGTACTTACTAACTATCCCCTCATTGCTCATGGTCTCTCTGTCCCTGGATAACCTTTGGTGTGAACACCTGTACTTTAAACCTATCCCCTGCATTGTTTCTTGGTGTTCCTGTCCTAGCGTCTTGGTGTGACACCTGTACTTTAACCTATCACCCTTGCATTGTGTCTTGGTGTTCTGCCTGGAAACCTTTGGGTGTGACACCCATAATCGCCACTGGACCCCACAAACGACCGCTTCCACTCTCCATACTCCCTTCTATTGCATTTGTGTATGGACTGTGGGCTTGCTATTTCTGAGCCTGGAGCTTGTGAGCTGTTCCCCAGGCAAACCTTTTCAGGCAGCTCTCTCTCTCCAAACAGCTTGTTGTCAAAATAAGCTGCTCTTCTTCTCAAAAACATTAGGTAGAACTGTGCCCTTTTCCATAACAAAATTCTCCCAGGTCTTTTGTTTCTCTATTACTGTTAGCTTGGACAATGGAGGAAGAGTTGTTCATCCCTATTGACAATGGGGTCCTTTTTAGCACAGGCATGCTGTAAGAGAACTAACAGAAATTGTAATAAAGCCTTTGTTTGACTGAGTGCCAGTCAATCTATTCCGTGTTACACTGAGACATGTGACTTGCCACGTGTCCTGCCTGTGCCGTGCCGGGGCTGTGGAAGGGAGGGTTGCCTGTGGGAACGTTCGTGCAACCTGACCATCCATGCATGGGCACTGAGCTCTGGGCACTGGCACTGGGGCACTGTTAGCACTGCGGTAGTCCAACTGGGAGGCATCTGGGAGCACTGGTGATGAGTGCCTGGAGAGCACTGGAGAGCATAGTGGTTGAGTGCACTGGAGCACTGGGAGCACTGGTTGGGTGAAGTGCCACTGGGAGCACCTAGGCACTGGAAGGCATTGGTGGTGAGTGCACTGGGAGCAACTTGGTCTGAGGGCACTGGAAACTGGGAGCCTTTGTGAGCACTGTGGTGGGGCCACTGGGCTGAGGTGGTGAGTGCTACTGGGGCCTGGTGGTGGTTTGCCACTGGGAAGCACTGGAAGCAACCAGGAGCACTGGTAGGATTGGTTACTGAGGGCCACTGGACAACATGGGAGCTTTGTGAGCAACTAGTGGTGAGAGTCCACTGAGAGCACTGGGGCACTGGTGCACTGGTGGGTGAGTGCTATGGAGGCAGGAGCACTGGGCACTTGAGGGCACTGGGAGCGAGGTTGGAGTGGACGGGTGACTAGCTCGGTGAGTCTTGGGAGCGCAGGCTAGGAGCACTGACACTGGTGGTGTAAGGCCACAGGGCGAGCACTGGGAGCATGGTGGTGAGGGCTACTGGGAGGACTGAGGTCACTGGAGCAGCTGGTGGTGGTGACTGGGAGCACTGGTGAGAGTGTGTTGGAAACGAGCAGGAGCTTTGTGATAGGGCGTGTTTGGGATTCAGCAGACGCTTTGGGTGCTTCTTACCGTTCCCCTTCAGGTGATCCGAGGGAACAGCAAATTCAGCTGGAGCTTTTGGAACGAGTTGAACCCTGGCAACCCCAAATCGCGACCACGCTGCTTTTCCGCTTCTCCTCAAGACACCGCGCCCGAGTGTGAAAAGTATTTTGGTTTTGATTATTAAATATTTTGTAATGGTTGATCTAAACTCAAGCCTTCCCTCGCAATTCAGTTTTCTGGCAGCTGGGCATTAATTCTCTTCCAATTTTGGGAAACTCATGGAAACATTTTAATTTATTGAAGTGGCTGTTAACCTTTGTGTATTGTTTGGTGCTTTTTTCCTTAAAGATGCTGCAGGTGTTTTTAAATTCTACATTATTCCCTCCCACCTTCACCACAGCCATGGAATTTTGGTGGTTTATTCCTGTTTCCCATCCGTTATTGGCAGCTGCCCGTGCCCCAGCTCCCCAGTTTCCAGCCTGAGGACGACATTCCTTGGCCAGAGGGTCTGGAACCGTTGGGGCAGAGGCATGGCAGTGTGGATGTCGTGTCCGATGGAGACCTTTTGGTGGTCACTCGTCGGCCTTGGAATGAATTCCTCCCTCAGTAGGAAACTGGGCAGATTTGTATGGAGGAAGGTTGTCCAGCTAGGTTGGGGGGGGGGGGGTGTGTGGAGCTACCATCCTGGAGTGACACAAACAACGCACCAGACGCGGGCACTGAGGACATCGTTCAGGTGAATGGGTTGGAGTTGACTGGTTGGGCTTGAAGGTCTGACACACTTGAGGGTCATTGTGCTTTTTCCAACCTTAAGGATCCCATTGATCCTATAAACACCTCTTGGAGGGGCAAAGTACAGGTTCTTACTGTTATACAGGCATCCTGAAAATCTTGACGGTCTTGATGACTTTGGAACATCTTGGAAGATCCTGAGATCTTGATGGTCTTGAAGTCTTTGAAAATCTTGAAGATCTTCCAAAGTTAAGGATCCCCACTGATCCTATAAACACTCCTCCGTGTGCCAAGGGTCGTCAATAGGGGGGAAGTACAGAGTTCATTAAATGTTATTACAGCACTCTTCGGACCATCTTGAGGTTTTGAAGATCTTCCCCAGCCCTTAACGATCCCATGATCCTAGCGAAAACACCTCCTTGGGGGGCAAAGCCGGAGTTCACTTAGAGTTATTACAGTGTTTGAAGGTCTTGACGTTTCTTCAAGAGTCTTAATAGTCTCGAGATCTTGAAGAACTTCCCTTCAGATTCCTGATCCTACAAAAACCTCATTTGGGGGGATGAAGCATGGGGTTCATTTTGGTGTTTAATTACTTTAGCTGTTACTGGTCTGCTTGAAGACTTGTCTCTTAAATAGGTTGTGATGATCCTGACGGGTCTTTGAAGGTCTTGGTCATCCTTGAGGGTCTGTCCAACCTAAGGATCCCTGATCCTATGTGAACCACTTCCTTGGAGGGGCAAAGACGAGAGTTCATCTACATTAATTATGCATTTGATGGTGCTGAAGGTCTTTGACAAGTCTTTGAAGTATCTGAGGTCTTGCTCGGTTTTGACGACTTGAAATTCTTGATGATGTTGACTTGAAGGTCCATTGTAATCTTGAAGTCTTTGACTTCAAGGATACCATGACCCTATGAAACCACCTCCTTGGAGCGGCAAACCACAGAGTGAAATTCTAATTATCTTAGGCTGTTAATTGCTGTCATTGAAGGTCATTGATCTTGAGGTCTGCATGATCCTGAAGGTCTTGAATCATCGAATTCTTTCAGCATTAAGGACCGCCACTCATGAAAAACTCCTCAGAGGGGTGAAATTGCACAGAGTTCATTAGTGTTATTAAGGTCCCAGGAGGCTCTCAGAGGCTCCGTTTGAGACTTCTCCTGTGCGGATCCTCTCTGTCGAGCTGCAGGCTGGTGCCATGCCAGCGGTGGAAGGCGAGCAGCTGGCGGCGTGTGCGGGCGAGCTGGCGCTCCATCTCCAGGCGCTGGGCCGCGCGCTCCATGCCAACGTTCTAGTCAGAGTGCGCTCGTGCAGGATGATGGGAGGAACTTCTCGGGGGGCTGTAACTCGGGATACGCCAGCCAAGGCCTCACCTTCACCGAGTCGCGTAGGAGGAGAAGAGCAGATTGGCTGCTCCTTGGTCGAGCTCCTCATTGGAAAACACCTTCCAGACAGCTGACTGCAGCGGCAGCTTCCCGCCCGTGCCCGTGTCTCCCACAGGTGACACTACGCCCAGGCTGTTGATGAACAGTTTGGGGTTGTCTGTGGTGAAAATGGCCCCAAGGTGAAAAGCCTCGGGGTCATGGTAGCCGAAGAAAGAGGCGTTCAAGCGCCCGTGCACCAGGGTGGCGACAGTTTGGTGGTAGGGATTTGGAAATTCTGGGATGGGAGGGTCGAAGTTGCGGAAGGTGATGTCGGCCATCTTGCGGCCGAGTGGGGCCGCGATGAGGACGATGTCGTAGGTGTCCCCTGTCAGCCCCGAGGACGTGTTGTAGGTGACCTCGTAGAGCTTCACTGGGTCCCCTGTGGAGAACAGCTCTGTTATCCTGATCCGTGCTGGGAGGGGACCCCGAGTGTCCCTGGCATTTCAGAATGCCACCACATTTGGGTTTGTAATTTGGACAGCTGTGTTTGGAGCCCTGTTTTCAGGGAAGTGTGGAATGGTTTGGATTGGAAGGGATCTTAAAGTCCATCCATTTCCATGGCAGGGACACCTTCCAGTATCCCAGCCTGCTCTAAGCCCCAATGGCCAACATGGCCTTGGACATTTCCAGGGATCCAGGAGCAGCCACAGCTTCTCTGGGAATTCCATCCCAGCCCCTACCCACCCTCACAGGCAGGATTTTCATTCTGAAACCCCCAAGGGGCCAAGGTTGGTCCCCAGTGTCACTGTGCCCTCCCCACTGAAGGGAATTCCAACCCCACTCACCGCTGCGCCCAGGTCTGGTTTTTGGCTCTATGGACACGACTGTTCCCGGGATAACCTCGGCCTTGGAGGAGTAGATGAGGCCAGAGCAGACAAGCTGGTTCCCTCCTTTCACAGACCAAAGGCCTGACTGCACCCCAGCGAGCGACACAGCACCTGCAAGGCAACCATGGCTATCACAGGCAGGGAAACACAGGAAAAACAAACTGAAAAATGGGGGGGGGGATTGTATTGGTGAGCACCTCCCAAAGTCTTCCTGTATTTCAGCTATGTGTCCCAGAGGTGTACACTTGTACCTAATTGGCTAATCTGGCTGTCAGATTTAAAGAAGATCAATAATTGTTTATTTTTACTATTCATGCTAAACCAATACAGGGATCAACATCTGTTTGGGACACAAAGCTTGGAGCCCAGGGAGCAGGAACCTCAACACCCAGGATGGGAGGTTACCTCCCCCAACACCCAGGATGGGAGGCTGCCTCCAAACACTCACCTACAAAGCCATTAATGGTGACCCCTTGGCCATAATTCACCCTCATGGCTGGACAAACCACCTCGTTGATGAATTTCTGGGAGAATCCTGCTTTCTGCATGGCCTCGTCGATGGTCTGGTTGAGCAGCTGGAGGAAGTCGTTGCCTCCCAGGGCATGGAGCAGGCGCTCGTTGCTGCTGAAGGCGTAGTCGTGCATCTGGTACCGGTAGATCCTGTAATTGCACACAAGAAATTGTCTCTGTTAATGAGCTCTGTGGCCCTGGGAGCTGCAAGGGATCTCGTGGGGTGGCTTTGTGGGAGCAGCAGGACAAGGGCCTGGAGGGGCAGGACAAAGAGGGGAGGTTTAGGTTGGATATTGGGGGTTTTTATGAGGGTGGAGAGGCCCTGGCAGAGTCTTCCCAGAGAAGCTGTGGCTGCTCCTGGAAGTGTCCAAGGCCAAGCTGGATGGAGCTTGGAGCAACCTGGGATGGTGGAAGGTGTCCCTGCCCTTGGAATGAGATTTTTTTAAGGTCCTTTCCTGCTTTTTCCCCCTCAGTGCCCCAACCCACCTCATGAACTTGTCCAGGATGTCCTCCACCCACATGGACATGCGCAGAGGGTTGAGGCCGTAGTGCCAGAGCAGCTTGAGGAGGTTGATGAAGGACCAGCTGCTCTCCTCAAACACAAATTCCTCTCCATTGTAAACACCTGCAAGGCTGCCCTGGGGTGAGGCAACTGAGAGGCCTTCGGCAAAATGACAAAAAAAATTAATTTAGGGAAAGGTAAATTTAATTTTAACTTCCTGCCTTCGTGCTGATAAGGGTGAATGATTGCAGATTGGAGTCCCAAGGCATGGAAAGGAGAATTAGCCCTTGATCGTGGGCCACAGAGTGATTGGAGGTAAGTTTTGGACCTTTATGATGCCATTAGTGGGTCACCTGTGGGGAGGGGCGAGACCATTCCCACTGGGATGTGGGTTTCCTTTGCCTGGAGTGGGGCTGGGAGGTGACGGGGGGCTATTTGAGAAGGAAAGTGGCCTGTGGGGGAGGGAAGCTGGAGAATGGTGATTACTAGGGAAGTATATGGGGAGGATACTGGGAAAAGAAGGGGAACTATTGGGGAAGGACATGGGTGGAATACTGGGAAACGAAGGGTGGGCTATTGGAGAAGGATATGAGGGGCTACTGGGGATGGATAAGGGGTTACCAAGCCTTGTTCTTTGGAGGGATGTCCCCCAGCAGAGTGGCACCCACAGCACCCCAGGGGATAATTTTGGGACGGAGGGACAATTTTGGGACCAGGAGACAC
>JAJEOU010001729.1:18298-40798 GCA_021534815.1 Acrocephalus arundinaceus
CCCGCGCTCTCCCCGCGCACGCGCGTTCCCGCCCCCGGCCCCCCCCCCCCCCCCCCGGCCCCTCAGCCCGCCCGCCCGCCGCCATCTTGCGAGGAGCCGCCGCGGGACCGTCCGCCGGCGGGGCCGGCGCCGCTCGGGCTGCCCGGGCTGCCCAGGGCTCACGGGGCCGCCCCGGCGGGCGGGAAGAGCCGGGGCGGGCGGCGGCGGCGCCATGGAGGATGAAATGCCCAAGACCCTGTGAGTGGGGAGGGGGCGAGACCGCCTATTGTTCCCGGCTCCGCGGGGAGGGGCGGCCCGGGGTCGCCTCACGGACGGGCCCCCTCAAAGCTCCGCCGCGGACCCTCAGCCGCCCGCAGTGCTGCGGGAGCGACCCTCGCCCGGGGCTGAGGGGTAGCCGGCCCCCTCCGGCAGCGAGGGGAGCCCGGCTCCCGCGGTATTCCTGCCCTTTCCCCGTTCCCAGTGCTGGGCACCGCCGGCCTACCCTACGCTCCGGGCGTTACCCTGGGCCTCCAGCTCACATCTGGAGGGACAGGGGTGTGTGGAAGTTGTGTGTCCCTTTTCCAGTACATCCCAACTCACATCTGGAGAGAAAAGGGGTCTGGAAGGTGTGTCCCGTTTCCCAGTCCATCCCAGGTCACATTCTGAGGGAAAAGTGGTGTGGAAGGTGTGTCCCTCCTTCTCCTGGATAGAAAGGAGGTCTGGAAAGTGTGTACCCCTGTCCCCAGTCCATCCCAGGTCACATCTGGAGGGAAGGGCAGTGTGGAAGGTGTCCCCCCCTCCCTGGTACATCCACGTGCACATGTGGAGGGAAAGGGCTGTGTGCCCCCCTCCCCAGTCCATGGCAGGGGATAGAACTGGATGATCTGAGTCTTTCCACCCCAAACCTTCTGTGGTGAGGATCCTGTCATTCTGCATGAGCCATGTAGGTTTTTGTGAGCAACTGGCTGGATTTTGCCCTGGGGGGTGCAGGGGGCAAACAGGAGCCCACTGCCTGGCCAGCAGCACCGACCAGGAGGTGCCCACGAACCCAGTGCTTGCCCCAGTGTTCAAAGCACTCTCTGAACCTGTTGCTTCCCAAGGAGTGAATTACAAAACCACGTCAGGGGAGGTTTAGGTTGGATTTTAGCAGAAGGTGCTGGTGCTGTGCACACCTGGCTCTGTTTCGCACAGCTCCTGTGCACACCTAGGCTGTGTTTCCCTCCTTTTCCCAGGCAGGTGTTACCTGGAGTATCGTTCCCTTGTTTGCATCAGGGAAATCAGGCTCCAATCTTCCCATCCCACCTCTAGAAGTTCCCAGTGCCAGCAGGAAAGGCAGGAGGGAGAGAGGGAATGTTGTGTCCTTGGACTGCTGCCCTCCCCAGGGCTGAGAAACAACTTGCCGAGTGACCACAGGACAAGACTGTGAGTGCCTCACCCCAGCTGTCCTGAGCACTGACCACTCTCTGCTTCCCAGTCCCGCTGTTTCCCACATTTTGGGAGCTATTCCTGGCTGTGCAAACACAGAGCCGTGGTGTGTTTGTGTGTTTATTTGGGAAGATGTTTTCCCCCATCCCAAGGGTCGTGCAGGGCCTGTGGCCTCAGCGTGTGCCAGGTGATGCCTTGGGAAGGCTGACCTGGAGCAGAGACTGGACAGAGCTGGAGAATAAAGTAGAGATTTATTGAAAAGCCTTTAAGGATAAGCTTGGGCAGGACAGGGCCTGGCCAGGGCTGCACCCAAGGTGGTCACAAAATGGACACAAAATGAACCCAGAACGTGCACAAAATGGAAGACCGGTCACAAGGTCTCACTTTTGTAAGTTTTGGGCCACTTGCATATTGGGGTTTAATTGTCCAATTACAGCTGCAGGTTGTGAGGTCCATCCTTCTTGTTTCGCTTTTCAGCTTTTTACCCTTGTTTATGCATTTGGGCCTGAAAACTTGTAACAGTTGTCCTTGGTCTTCAGCAGGAAAAGTTTTGTCTCCCTGCCCTGTGAAGAGAACTTACTAGCACTGAATGTGAGGCTCAGAACTGTACCCCTGGGCAGCACAGAGTCTGAAAAACATGAAAGCTCAAACTTAAGGCATCACAAGGAACCCACATCCCTGTCCTGGAGCGTGTGCTGCTGGTGGCACAGATAGGGAATCACTGAGGCTGGAAAAGACCTCCAGGATCACCAAGTCCCACCTTAAAACGCAACTTGGGACTGAGCAACGTCCAGGGTGGGATTTCTCTGACTCCCTCCCAGTGACTTTCTGGGGTCACACAGGGAATTGTCACCAGCTGGGTGTCACAGGTCAGGTTTAGAAGGTCCAGTCAAAGGCAGAAAGTGCAGCTCAGGTGATCTTTAGGGGATGTTAAATCCATGCTCACACAGGGGTTTCTGTAGGACTTCTGGTCCAGAAACAACCTCCCCCTGGTGTGGATTTTGGGGCTCCCTCAGCTGTGTGGCCCCCAAAGCTGCACTTTGTTTTTTCCTTCCCACATTCCTGGAAGTAACTCCTTGTTTTTGCCTTTTCCACCTCACCTGTGTCGGTGAGGAGCAGTCAAAGGCAGAAAGTGCAGCTAAAGATGATCTTTAAATGTTAAATGGATGTTAAATGTTTAGGGGATGTTAAATCTGTGTTCACACGGGGATTTCTGCTCCAGAAACACCCCCTGGGTGTGGATTTTGGGGCTCCCTCACTTGTGTGTCTCCCCAAAGCTGCACCCTGTTTTTTCCTTCCCACACACTCCTGGAAGTAACTTCTTAGCTTTGCCTTTTCCACCTCACCTGTGTCAGTGAGGAGCAGTCAAAGGCAGAAAGTGCAGCTGCAGGTGATCTTTAAATGTTAAATAGATGTTAAGTGTTTAAGAGATGTTAAATCTGTGCTCACATGGGGATTTCTGTAGAGTTTCTGCTCCAGAAATCCCTCCTGGGTGTGGATTTTGGGGCTCCCTCAGCTTGGCCCCCAAGTTCCTCTGCACCCTGTCCTTTCCTTCCTTATCACATTCCAGTTGTTTTTCTGGAACAGACTGCAGACACTGCTGGAAGTAACTCCTTGTTTTTACCTTTTCCACCTCACTTGTGTCTGTGAGGGGGTGTGAGCCCTGTGTTCCCTTAGGAGCTGTTTTACCTCGTGTAAATGAATTCCTGGAGAGGCAGCTCCTTCTCCCACGGGCAGTTCCCTCCCTTGGAAGCCACTTTTCAGCAGCAGATGGATCTGCAGAGCAGTTAGGAGGCAGCCTTGGAGGTGACAGAGTCCTGTTGTTTGTGTTTTCCAGGGATGCACGTGGGATACGTGTCCTAAATTAAATTAATTTGTGGTCTGAAGCACACTGGCAGCAGTTGGGTTTGGCTCCTCAACATAAACTCAGATAACACAGCCCTTCATCTGCAGAGTCAGCAACCAACTCGTTAATTGGATTCTTGTCCAATTAGCAGGAAAGAGAGGGGTGGGAGAGGTGCAGGAAGAGCCAGGACTGAGCTCTCCTGGCACTGCCTGGCAGGGTCACCTGGGTGCTGGGTTATTTGTGTGGGTATAGGTGGGCTGGATCCTGCCTGTCTGTGCAACATGGAGCTGCAACAAAATTCCATGGAAAAGTCAGGGAACGTGGCACAGAGAGGGGTCACAGCTCTGGGTGTTCCCCACCCACCTTGGCACACTCTGTACACACAAAATTCCTGCAGTGGATCCTTCAGGAAGGCAGAGATTGGTGGGGCTGTTGGGAATCACTTCCCTAAAATCTGCTAAACCCGGTGCTGAGGTCAGGAGTATCTCAGGAGACCCCGCATTATTGGGATGAAATCCCATCAGGGCAGAGGTCACGGGGTGGCCACCCTGTTTGGGAACCTTCCAGTCACTAATTAATTAATTTATACCCAGAGGGTCACACAAGGCTCATCGCTCTGGTGCTTCCATTGATTTGTTATCCAAATAATTATAATATTAAAAAAAAAAGGGAGGCCTTGCTAGTTGTGCTCTGGTTAATGAGGTAGTGATGGATCAAAGGTTGGACTCGATGATCTTGGAGGTCTTTTCCAACCTCTCTGATCCCACTCTCAGCTGGACTTGTCCTGGTGTTAATTACCTTAATGAAGTGCTCTGATCCCTCCTTTTTTTAAGGTTTTAAGGAAACTTGTCAGAAGTGCAGGAATTGCTCACTTAGAGCCAGACAAAGCCTGTAAGGAGATTTTAAAAGCCAATGCTGCCTCCTGCATGAAACAGTTGCCTAAATAATGAACACAGAGCTCCTGTATGAGCCATTCCTGACAAAAACTCTGCCTCCTTCCCACATAACCCAACCTCAGAGCGCGTCTCTCTGGCAGCAGGAGTGTGAGCAGAGTTTGGATTTGCTGCTGGTTGTTTGCTGACAGCCCCTTTGCCCCTCTGGGAGCAGCTCAGGGACACTGCAGGTGCACCAGGGTGGATTCTGTGGTGGGATTTGGCTGGGATTCTTTAAATTTTTTTTAACATTTTAAGGAAACTTGTCAGGAGTAAAGGAATCGCTCACTTAGACAAAGCCTGTAAAGGCCTGCTTGGAGATTTTAAAAGCCAATGCTGCCTCCTGCCTGAAACAGTTGCCTAAATAATGAACACAGAGCTCCTGTGTGAGCCATTCCTGACAGAAAATTCCCAAATTCCCTGTGTAACCAAACCTTGGAGCGCATCCCTCTGGCAGCAGCAGGAGTGTGAGCAGAGCTTGGGTTTGCTGCTGGTTGTTTGCTGGCAGCCCCTTTGCCCCTCTGGCAGAACCTCGGGAGCACCAGCGTGGTTTTTGGGCTGGGATTTGGCCAGGATTTTCAAACTAGTTTTTTAAGGTTTTAAGGAACATTCTCAGAAGTGCAGGAATCACCCAATTAGAGTGAGACAATGCCTGTAAATGTCTGTCTGCTAATTTTAAAACCCAGTGCTGCCTCCTGCCTGAAACAGTTGTCCAAATAATTACACAGAGCTCCTGTATGAGCCATTCCTGACAAAAGCTCTGTCTCCTTCCCACATAACCCAACCTCAGAGCGCAGGAGTGTGAACAGAGTTTGGATTTGCTGCTGGTTGTTTGCTGGCAGCCCCTTTGCCCCTCTGGGAGCAGCTCAGGGACACTGCAGGTGCACCAGGGTGGATTCTGTGGTGGGATTTGGGCAGGGTTTTTTAACTTCTTTTTAACATTTTTAGGAAACTTGTCAGAAGTGAAGGAATCGCTCACTTAAGAGTGAGACAATGCCTGTAAATGTCTGTCTGCTAACTGTAAAACCCAGTGCTGCCTCCTGCCTGAAACAGTTGCCTAAATAATTACACAGAGCTGCTGTGTGAGCCACTCCTGACAGAAAATTCCCACATAACCCAACCTCAGAGCGTGTCCCTCCTGCAGCAGGAGTGTGAGCAGAGCTTGGGTTTGCTGCTGGTTGTTCACTGACAGCCCCTTTGCCCCTCTGGCAGCAGTTTGGGGACACCAGGGTGGTTTCAGGGCTGGGATTTGGCCGGGATTTCCAGAGCAGAGGTTTCCCATGGAACGTTCCTCTGTGGGAAGCTGCAGCCGCACCTCGGGGGCTGAGGTTTCTCGCTGGGCTTTTTATAAAAATCCCGTGACTTGGGCTCAACAACAACAACAACAAAAACAGGCACCTGTGGGTCACAGATCGGTTTGGTGGCCAAAGAAGCCAAAATCCCAGGTGGGAGTGGGGATTTGGGGTGTGTTTGTGCTTAGGGAGCCTGATCCTTGCCCGAATTGGGAATGTGTGCGCTCGAGCACGTTGGCCCTCGGGTATTGCAGGCAAATCCAGTGCTTCCAAAACCTGAGGCCTTTGGGAGGAACCAGAATGTTGTGGGAAATGTGGACAAACA
This sequence comes from Acrocephalus arundinaceus, assembly GCA_021534815.1. NCBI lineage: Eukaryota > Metazoa > Chordata > Aves > Passeriformes > Sylviidae > Acrocephalus > Acrocephalus arundinaceus. The sequence goes on from JAJEOU010001729.1 coordinate 24,098, forward strand.
GCAGCCTGAGCTGCTGGGGCAGCTGGAAAGTGGTGCTGGGGCAGGGGTGATGGTGTAGGATATGGGAATTGGAATTTCTGTACTGGGAAATCAGTCAGTGTAGGGATATGGGAACTGGAGTCTGTACTGGGAAACCAGTATGGGATATGGGAACTGGAGTCTGTACTGGGAAATCAGTCAGTGTAGGGAATTTCTGTACTGGGAAATAAAGCAGTATGGGATATGGGAACTGGAGTCTGTACTGGGAAATCAATCAGTGTAGGGATACGGGAATTGGAATTTCTGTACTGGGAAATCAGTCAGTGTAGGGATACGGGAATTGGAATTTCTGTACTGGGAAATCAGTCAGTGTAGGGATGTGGGAACTGGAGTGTCTGTACTGGGAAACCAGTATGGGATATGGGAACTGGAGTCTGTACTGGGAAATCAATCAGTGTAGGGATACGGGAATTTCTGTACTGGGAAATCAGTATAGGGATATGGGAACTGGAGTGTCTGTACTGGGAAACCAGTATGGGATATGAGAACTGGAGTCTGTACTGGGAAATCAATCAGTGTAGGGATACGGGAATTGGAATTTCTGTACTGGGAAATCAGTCAGTGTAGGGATACGAGAATTGGATTTTCTGTACTGGGGAATAAAGCGATATGGGATATGGGAACTGGGATGTACTGAGAATTCAGTGCAAGGATATGGGAACTGGAGTGTCTGTACTGGGAAATCAGTCAGTGTAGGGATATGGGAACTGGAGTGTCTGTACTGGGAAATCAGTCAGTGTAGGGATATGGGAACTGGAGTGTCTGTACTGGGAATTCGGTGTAGGGATATGGGAACTGGAGTCTGTACTGGGAAATCAGTCAGTGTAGGGATATGGGAACTGGAGTCTGTACTGGGAAATCAGTCAGTGTAGGGATATGGGAACTGGAGTCTGTACTGGGAAATCAGTCAGTGTAGGGATATGGGAACTGGAGTCTGTACTGGGAAATCAGTCAGTGTAGGGATATGGGAACTGGAGTCTGTACTGGGAAATCAATCAGTGTAGGATACAGGAATTGGAATTTCTGTACTGGGAAATCAGTCAGTGTAGGGATATGGGAACTAGAGCCTACTGTAAATCAGTGTAAAGATATGGGAACTGGAGTGTCTGTACTGGGAATTTGGTGTAGGGATATGGGAACTGGAGTCTGTACTGGGAATTTGGTGTAGGGATGTGGGAACTGGAGTCTGTACTGGGAGATCGGTATGGGATATGGGAATTGGAATTTCTGTACTGGGAAATCAGTCAGTGTAGGGATATGGGAATTGGAATTTCTGTACTGGGAAATCAGTCAGTGTAGGGATGTAGGAACTGGAGTGTCTGTACTGGGAAATCAGTCAGTGTAGGGATGTGGGAACTGGAGTGTCTGTACTGGGAAATTAATCGGTGTAGGGATGTGGGAACTGGAGTCTGTACTGAAGTCAGTTTGGAAGGTCAGGTTCATGGAGTCATGGGATCCTGGAATGGTTTGGGTGGGAAGGGCCATTAAACCCATCCAGTCCCCCTGCCATGGGCAGGGACACCTCCCACTGTCCCAGGCTGCTCCAAGCCCCATCCAGCCTGGCCTGGGACATATCCAGGGATTCACGGGCAGACACAGCTCCTCTGGGAATTCCATCCCAGTCCCTCCCCAGCCTCATTCCCTCCCAAAATCCCATCTCACCCAGCCCTCAGGCATCGGGAAGCCATTCTCCCTTCTCCTATCACATCATGCCTGCTCCCAAAGCCCTTTCCAGGTTCCAACATCCATGTCCATCGCTGTGTTTGCCCCTCAGGTACGTGGGGAACCTCTCCAGGGACGTGACCGAGGCTCTGATCCTGCAGCTGTTCAGCCAGATCGGACCCTGCAAGAACTGCAAGATGATCATGGATGTAAGAGCCTGAACCCTCTGCTTCCCTGTTCCTCAGAGCTGCTGCCTCCAGGCTGTGCTTGTGGCTCTGGGAATCCCTCTGGAAACAGGGCACAGCCACCTCAAATAAATCTGGAGACGCACTCAAATGGTTTTGGCATCGTTTCTGCACGTGCCTGGTGGTAAATATAAGGATGGGTGGACGTGGAGAGGGACAATGAACTCATTAAGTCATGGGAGGATTACAAACGAGGTTTTAAAAACTCCTTACCGTAATTTTACCTTTCCAAAGCAGAATTGAGAGCTCTGGGAGCATTGTTAGTCCCCACAGAGTCAGAAAACCTGTCCACGTGGGGCTGCTGAGAGGGACAATGAACACATTAAATCATGGGAATCACAAATGAGGTTTTAAAAACTCTTTACCATGATTTTACCTTTCTGAAGTGGAATCAAAAGCTCTGGAAGCATTGTTAGGCCATGTAGAGTCAGAAACCACCTGTCCATGTGGGGCTGCTGAGAGGGACAATGAACACATTAAATCATGGGATGATTACGAATGAAGTTTTAAAAACTCTTTGCCATAATTTTTTACTGTTTTTAAAACAGAATTGAGAGCTGTGGGGGCATTGTTAGTCCCCACAGTCAGAAAACCTGTCCACGTGGGGCTGCTGAGAGGGACAGTGAATACATTAAGTCATGGGAGGATTGCAAATGAAGTTTTAAGAACTTTTTACTATAATTTTACCTTTCTGAAGCAGAAGTAAAAGCTCTGGGGGCATTGTTAGTCCCTCTAGAGCGAGAAAACCTATTGGGGTGCCAGCAGAGATGTTGGGGTGCCAGCAGAGATATTGGGGTGCCAGCAGGGGTGTTGGGGTGCCAGCAATCAGAGATGTTGGGTGCCAGCAGTCAAAGGTGTTGGGTGCCAGCAGTCAGAGATTTTGGGTCCCAGCAGTCAGAGATGTTGGGTGCCAGCAGTCAGAGATGTTGGGTGCCAGCAGGGGTGTTGGGGTGTCAGCAGTCAGAGGTGTTGGGGTCCCAGCAGTCAGAGGTGGTGGGTGCCAGCAGTCAGTGGCTGAGCAGAGCAGCCAGAGTCGGGGTCTGTGTCCCTCACCCCGGGTCTGTGTCCCTTATCCCAGGTTTGTGTCCCTTATCCCGGGTCTGTGTCCCTCACCCTGGGTTTGTGTCCCTCACCCCGGGTCTGTGTCCCTCACCCCGGGTCTGTGTCCCTCACCCCGGGTTTGTGTCCCTTATCCCAGGTTTGTGTCCCTCACCCCGGGTCTGTGTCCCTCACCCCGGGTTTGTGTCCCTCACCCCGGGTCTGTGTCCCTCACCCCGGGTTTGTGTCCCTCACCCCGGGTCTGTGTCCCTCACCGCGGGTCTGTGTCCCTCACCCCGGGTCTGTGTCCCTCACCCCGGGTCTGTGTCCCTCACCGCGGGTCTGTGTCCCTTATCCCGGGTCTGTGTCCCTCACCCCGGGTCTGTGTCCCTTATCCCGGGTCTGTGTCCCTTATCCCGGGTTTGTGTCCCTCACCCCGGGTCTGTGTCCCTCACCCCGGGTCTGTGTCCCTTATCCCGGGTTTGTGTCCCTCACCCTGGGTCTGTGTCCCTTATCCCGGGTTTGTGTCCCTCACCCCGGGTCTGTGTCCCTCACCCTGAGTTTGTGTCCCTCACCCCGGATTTGTGTCCCTCACCCCGGGTCTGTGTCCCTCACCGCGGGTCTGTGTCCCTCACCCCGGGTCTGTGTCCCTCACCCCGGGTTTGTGTCCCTTATCCCAGGTTTGTGTCCCTCACCCCGGCTCTGTGTCCCTTATCCTGAGTCTGTGTCCCTCACCCCGGGTTTGTGTCCCTCACCCTGGGTCTGTGTCCCTCACCCTGGGTCTGTGTCCCTCACCCCGGGTTTGTGTCCCTCACCCCGGGTCTGTGTCCCTCACCCCGGATCTGTGTCCCTCACCCTGGGTCTGTGTCCCTCACCCTGGGTTTGTGTCCCTCACCCCGGGTCTGTGTCACTTATCCCGGCTCTGTGTCCCTCACCCCGGGTCTGTGTCCCTCACCCCGGGCTCGTTTCCTGTCTCAGACAGCTGGCAATGATCCCTACTGCTTCGTGGAGTTCTACGAGCACCGGCACGCAGCCGCAGCCCTGGCTGCCATGAACGGCAGGAAGATAATGGGTAAGGTAAGCTGCCGTGCTCCGGGGTGAGTCTGGGGGAAACCAGGCTGTGCCAGGGGGCTGGGGCACTGCAGGGGCAAATCCTGCTGGGAAAGGAGGGGATGTGCTGCCAGAGTCAGACTCTGCCTTCGGGGTGGAGATCGTAGCGGGACAGGACTCAAGAGGGGTTCAGGGTGTGGGGGAAGAGTTCAGAGTGTTGGGAGAAGTTCAGGGTGTTGGGAGGAGAAGTTTAGGGTGTTGGAAGGAGGAGTTCAGAGTGTTGGGAGAAGTTTAGGGTGTTGAGAGGGAAAGTTCAGGGTGTTGGGAGAAGTTCAGGGTGTTGGGAGAACTTCAAGGTGTTGGGAGGAATTCAGGGTGTGGGGAGGGGAAGTTTAGAGTCTTGGAAGGAGGAGTTCAGAGTGTTGGGTGGAGAAGGTCAGGGTGTTGGGAGGAGTTCAGGGTTCAGAGTGTTGGGAGAAGTTCAGGGTGTTGGGAGAAGTTCAGGGTGTTGGGAGGAGAAGTTCAGAGTGTTGGGAGAAGTTCAGGGTGTTGGGAGGAGAAGTTCAGAGTGTTGGGAGAAGTTCAGGGTGTTGGGAGAAGTTCAGGGTGTTGGGAGGAGTTCAGGGTGTTGGGAGGAGTTCAGGGTGTTGGGAGGAGTTCAGACTGGGGAGGAGTTGAAAGTATTAGGAGGAGAACTTCAGAATGCTGGGAGAAGTTCGAGGTGTTGGGAGGAGAAGTTCAGGGTATTGGGAGAAGTTCAGGGTGTGGGGACGTTTAGAGTGTTGGAAGGAGGAGTTCAGAGTGTTGGGAGAAGTTTGGAGCATTAGGAGAAGTTCAGGGTGTTGGGAGGAGTTCAGACTGTTGGGAGGAGGAGTTCAGAGTGTTGAGAGGAGAAGTTCAGAGTTTGGGGCAGAATTTGGAGCTGAGGATGTGGAACTGGGAGAAGGATCACAGAATTCCAGAGCGGTTTGGGTTGGAAGGCTCCTCTGGAGCTGATCCCGTGCCAAAGTTCATTCAGAGCAGGGTGCACAGGCAGGGGGTTAATGGCTGCTGAGCAGGAGATACCACAGCCTGTTCCAGGCCTCAAAGGAAAGTTTTCTTTCATATTTTCCTTCTTTTCCTCATATTCAGGTGGAACTTGCCATGTTTCAGTCCGTGCCTGTTGCCCCTTACCCTGTCACAGGGCACCACTGATCAGAGTCTGTCCCCATCCTCTTCACCATCACCCCTGAGACATTTGGGAGCCATTCCCTGTGTCCTGTCCCTCCATCCCTTGTCCCCAGTCCCTCTCCAGCTCTCATGGGGCCCCTTTAGGCCCTGCCAGGGGCTCTGAGCTCTCCCTGGATGCTTCTCCTGTCCAGGTGAATACCCCCAGGGCAGGGGAGCTCTGTTAATTTAAGAACAAACCTTCTTAGAAAAATGCCTTAAATTTGAGTTTCAAGCCCAGCCTTGCACATGGGGTGCCCTGTAGGGTCAGATCTGAGCACTGGAGATGTCTGAGATTTTTGGGATTTGCCAAATCTGATGTGTGATTGCCATTTGCAGGAGGTCAAAGTGAACTGGGCCACCACCCCCAGCAGTCAGAAGAAAGACACCAGCAGTAAGTGTCACCTGTGCCCCGAGCTGTGCAAGTTCAGGAGCAGAAATGCACCACACAGAGCTCTGTGGGAATGGTTCTGATTGGGATCCTAATTATTTATTGTGTTTGTGTTAATTAAACTTCAGGGCAAAGCTGATCTTTGCCATCACACAGCATTTACGAGGTAATTGTGTCTTCCTAAACATCAAATTGTGGATCTGCAGGGTGGTCCCTGAAGCTAAATTGGAATTTTTTTGTTTGTTTTCTATTGAATTTTTATGGCAGGACTTCCCTTCCATTTCCCTGTAGCATCGGGGAGGGATTTGGGGCAAATCTGTGGCTGTTTGGTACCTGGGCAGTTGTGAATTAAAACCCAAAATGCCTCATTCTGTATTTTTGGTGCACATTGAACATCTCCCTCAAGGAGCATCCAGGCTCCTTCCAGAATGGGTTCCATCACTCCCGGCAAGTTCTGTGGAGAAATTCTTGGAATTCTAGGAATTTTAGGCTGGTGGGGCTAAACCCCATCAAGTACCTGGGAGACTTTTGGTGCCTGCTGTGGCACATCTCAGTCTGTGTCACACATTGTCAGACTGAGGTGGAAAACTCCTGGGATTCAGGCTTTTTGTGCCTCTTCCTCATCAGGAAGGGATCCCCTTTCCACCCTGAACCTTTAATCCTTATTTACTGTGCCTGCCCCATCCCTGGCAGTGTCCAAGGCCAGCTTGGAGCACCCTGGCAGGGTTGCACTGGATGGGTTTAAATCCCTTCCCACCCAAACCTTTCCAGGATTCCACATCACAGCCTAATGTGGCACAGGGAGGGAGAGATTTTCCTGGACACTGGGCACATGAGGTGTAAATAGTCTCAGATCTGTGCAGGAAATGCTGGCAGGCCTTACAAGCAGAATTTTAAAATTCAAGATAGAAACGTGTGTCCTTCAAATCACTGGCTGGTGGCAGTGCCAAGCACAGGGTGTGTCAGGAGCAGCAGGAATTCTGCTCTTCCTGTAGAATTTAATATGTGGTTTTGTGACAATTAATAAGTATTTTTGTGCTTTTTAATAATGTGTTTTGAACAACAGCTGGAGTTTTAATAAAGGGTTTTTAAGAAGTTTTTTTCCTCCTCAGAGGGTGTCTTCAGCCTCTAAATTCTCCTTTCTCTTTTCCCCCACAGACACGTGAGGTGTAAATAATCTCAGATTTGTGCAGTAAATGCTGGCAGGCCTTACAAGCAGAATTGTAAAATTCAAGATACAAATGTGTGTCCTTCACATCACTGGCTGGTGGCAGTGCCGAGCACAGGGTCTGTCAGGAGCAGCAGGAATTCAGTTCCACAGCAAACTCTGCTCTCCCTGTAGCATCCAATATGGGGTTTTATGACATTTAATAAGTATTTTTGTGCTTTTTAATAATGTATTTTGAACAACAGCTGGAGTTTTAATAAAGGGTTTTTTAAGAAGAGTTTTTTATTTTGAACAACAGCTGGAGTTTTAATAAAAGCTTTTGAAGAAGAGTTTCTCCCTCTGCTCTGCTCAGAGGGCATCTTCAGCTTCTAAATCCTCCTTTTTTCCCCCCCCAAACTCACGTGAGGTGTAAATAATCTCAAATCTCTGCAGTAAATGCTGGCAGGCCTTACAAGCAGAATTTTAAAATTCAAGATACAAATGTGTGTCCTTCAAATCACTGGCTGGTGGCAGTGCTGAGCACAGGGTCTGTCAGGAGCAGCAGGAATTCAGTTCCACAGCAAACTCTGCTCTCCCTGTAGCATCCAATATGGGGTTTTGTGACATTTAATAAGTATTTTTGTGCTTTTTAATAATGTGTTTTGAACAACAGCTGGAGTTTTAATAAAGGGGTTTTTAAGAAGAGTTTTTTATTTTGAACAACAGCTGGAGTTTTAATAAAGGGTTTTTTAAGAAGAGTTTTTTCCTCTGCTCTGCTCAGAGGGTGTCTTCAGCCACTAATTCCTCCTTTCTCTTTTCCCCCCCACAGACACATGAGGTGTAAATAATCTCAGATTTGTGCAGTAAATGCTGGCAGGCCTTAAAAACAATCCTTAAAAGAAGAATTTTAAAATTCAAGATACAAACGTGTGTCCTTCAAATCATTGGCTTGTGGCAGTGCCTGTCAGGAACAGCAAACTCTGCTCTCCCTGTAGCATCCAATATGGGGTTTTGTGACATTTAATAAGTATTTTCGTGCTTTTTATAATGTATTTTGAACAACAGCTGGAGTTTTAATAAAAGCTTTTTAAGAAGAGTTTTTTCCCTCTGCTCTGCTCAGAGGGCATCTTCAGATTCTAAATCCTCCTTTTTTTTTCCCCCCCAAAGACACATGAGGTGTAAATAATCTCAGATTTGTGCAGTAAATGCAGGCAGGCCTTACAAGCAGAATTTTAAAATTCAAGATACAAACGTGTGTCCTTCAAATCATTGGCTTGTGGCAGTGCCTGTCAGGAACAGCAAACTGTGCTCTCCCTGTAGTATCCAATATGGGGTTTTATGATATTTAATAAGTATTTTTGTGCTTTTTAATAATGTGTTTTGAACAAAAGCTGGAGTTTTAATAAAGGGTTTTTTAAGAAGAGTTTTTTTATTTTGAACAACAGCTGGAGTTTTAATAAAGGGATTTTTAAAAAGTGTTTTTTCCCTCTGCTCTGCTCAGAGGGCACCTTCAGCCTCTAAATGCTCCTTTCTCTTTTCCCCCCAAGATCATTTCCACGTCTTTGTCGGAGACCTCAGCCCTGAGATCACAACTGAGGACATCAAAGCAGCCTTTGCTCCCTTTGGCAGAATCTCGTAAGTCCTTTCCCAGGGCAGCTCGGGGTGTCTCTGCTGAGAGCAATGAAATTAATTCTGCTTTGTGTTGATGAGTGAGTGAATGAGTGAGTGACACTGTGACAGCTCACACAGCCAGATCCTTTATCTGGAAAAAAAAAACCTGGAAAATCCCCATCCTGCCCCTGGGCTGTGCATTGCCCTGCCCAGAGCCCCTTGGCACTGTGGATTTTTGGTGCCAGCCACCCTTATTCAACTCTTTTTTGTGCACCTAATTCCCATTTCCCTCCAAACAAACCTTTTCTTGGGGGGCTATGGGGCAGCATGCCCTTGTCCTGAGACCCCACACATTTATCCAAACCCGTTGGGTCAGGGGGCTGAGCTGGTCCCAGTGAGGTGTCCTTGGAGCAGCCCCTCCATTCCACACACCAGAGGTGAACCATGGATTTTCCATGGACATTGGAGCTGCTTGGTGATGGTGTAAGAACATAGAGCATTTATAAGTTTGGGGTTTGTTGTTTGGTTTGGTTTTGTTGTTTGGGTTTAGTTTTTTTCCCTATCAAGAGTTCCAGATTAGTTCTTGATAGTGAAGCATTTAATTAAAATAAGTTCGGGTTTTGTTGGTTTTGTTGTTTGGGTTTGATTTTTTCCCCTCAAGAGTTCCAGTTTAGTTCTTGGTAGTGAAACATTTAATTGAGGTCAAGTTTGGGGTTGGGGTTTTTTCTCCCCTCAAGAGTTTTAGTTTAGTTCTTGGTAGTGAAGCATTTAATAGAAATAAGTTTGGGTTTTGTTGTTTGGTTTGGGTTTTTTTTTTCTCCTCAAGAGTTCCAGTTTAGTTCTTGGTAGTGAAACATTTAATTAAAATAAGCTTGGGGTTTGTTGCTTTTGTTGTTTGTTTGTTTTCCCCTCAAGAGTTCCAGTTTAGTTCTTGGTAATGAAGCATTTAATTGAAATAAGTTTGATTTTTGTTGGTTTTGTTGTTTGGGTTTGATTTTTTCCCCGCTCAAGAGTTCCGGTTTAGTTCTTGGTAATGAAGCATTTAATTGAAGTAAGTTTGGGGTTTGTTGTTTGGGTTTGGTTTTTTTAATCCCCTCAAGAGTTCCAGTTTAGTTCTTGGTAGTGAAGCATTTAATTGAAGTAAGTTTGGGGTTTGTTTGGGGTTTTTTCCCCCCTCAGGAGTTCCAGTTTGGTTCCTGGTAGTGAAGCATTTAATTGAAGTGAATTTGGGGTTTGTTGTTTGGGTTTGGTTTTTTCCCCCATCAAAGAGTTCCAGTTTATTCCTCTTCTCATGCCAGCTTGATTTGCTTTTATTAGAAGGTTTAAAAAGTTCTTTAAATGTGATTTTTGCTTCAGGCATCCCCTGAGTGCAGCTGAAGGTCACTGGGGAGTGCAGAGGGAGGGAACCAGGGGGTCTGGATGGAAGGGATGGAACTCCAGGGATTTTGTTCATCCTCTGGGTGGAAGGGATGAGTTCCAGGGGGTCTGGATGGAAAGGATAAAGCTACAGGGAATTTTGTTCATCCTTTGGATGGAAGGGATGGAGCTCCAGGGAATCTGGATGGAAAGGATGGGCTCCAGGGAGTTCATCCATCCTCTGGATGGAGGAGATGGAGCTCCAGGGATTTTGTCCATCCTCTGGATGGAAGGGATAAAGCTGCAGAGAATTTTGTTCATCCTCTGGATGGAAGGGATGGGGCTCAGGGGGTCTGAATGGAAGGGATGGAGCTCCAGGGATTTTGTCCATCCTTTGGATGGAAAGGATGGGCTCCAGGGGGTTCATCCATCCTCTGGAGGGAAGGGATGGGTTCCGGGGGGTCTGGATGGAAGGGATAAAGCTGCAGAGAATTTTGTTCATCCTCTGGATGGAAGGGATGGGGCTCCAGGGGTTTTATCCTCTAGATGGAAGGGATGAAGCTACAGGGGATTGTGTTCATCCTCTGATGGAAGGGATGGGGCTCAGGGGGTCTGAATGGAAGGGATGGGGCTCCAGGTACTTCATCCATCCTCTGGCCAGATGTGGCTGCATGGTTCATCCCCTGGCCAGATGTTGCTGCAGGGAAGCAATGAGGGGCTGTAACAGCTGGAGTGATGCAGAAGGGAGGCAGGAGCAGGCAGGGGGTTGGTGTGAGGGTTTCCACCTCCCTGGTGTCACTGAAAATCTTCCAAAAAAGTCCCCCGGAGCCCCCAAATTCCCTCCTGACCCCCGGGCTGGGGCCAGGCCCTTGGTCCCATCTTCCCTGGAGGAGTTTTCTCCTTCCAAGAGCTGTCCCTGCCCGGTGCTGGCGGCTCATGCTGGCTCAGACTCACCACCCAACCTGAAACTCAAGTTTTTTTCCCCCCACAAAAAAGCAGAATTCTCCATTTTGAACTCTCATGCCAAACCCCAAAAGACCCAGATTTTCTCCTTAGTTAAATTTAACCTGAAAAAACGAGGGATTGAATGAAGTGACTTCTCCAGCTGTGTTTCATTGGTGACCAGGCTCTGCAAATGTGTTGCTAATGAAATATTTCCTGACTGATTTCTTTTTATTTTATCTTTATTTTATCTTTTTATCTTTACTGGTGCTAAACTTAATTTTTGTTGATGACCTGGAGGCACAGAGAGCAATGGGGGTAATTCTTGGCCTCTGGCTGGTTCAGACATCCTCTCCCTCCCTTTGTGCTCACTCTGCTCATGTTTTCACTCATTCTTGAGTCTTTTTTCCCAATTTTTCAGTTGAGAGTAAATGGAGATGAGTGTTCCCCCTTTCCCTCTCAAGCAAGCCCAGCTCAGCCCCCCAAATTGGCTTTTCTAGTTTGGAACGCTGGACCCAAACCCTGGGAAAGTTTAAAAAAAGAGGTAGGGGGATCTAACAGAGTACAGATATTCCTACTGCTTTGGAGAGGGATTTTCCTGGCTCTGTGAGTGCCAGAATTATTGTTAATCAGGCTTAAAACCTCTGAGCCTTAACGAGCTTTCTGCCCTGTGGATTCTCAGTGCTGTGCCCATGCTCTGCTGGTTTCTCTGTCCCCTCTGATTTCACTTCCATGATTTCCTGACTGGTTTATTTTTGTTTGGTTGTTCTGAAGAATGAACAGAATTCCCTGGCAAACCACAGTCTACAGTTCACAGTGGAGAAATGTTGTGGTTTTATTTACCTTTAATTATTTTATTCCTTTTTCCCCTCTTTTTTTTTTTTTTGTTCCCCATAGTTCAAATCACTCCTGTTTGACAATGATGTCTGATGTGTGGTTTTAAGACTTAAAATGTGTTTTCTTCAGTAATTTCTGAATTTTCTCAAAATTTGTCTGCCCACAGCCCAAAAAGGGGATAACAAATTGAGCTGAGAATTGAAGAATTCAGCTAACAGGCAACACATGCCTTTAATTTTTATTTTTCAATCATTATTTATTTTCCATTCATTTCTATTTAACATTTGCAGCGAGCAGGTAGAATGTGTTGGTAAATAAATAAGATTTTAAAACTTGCATGGTTCCACTTGCTCCTGCAGTGTTTTCTTCAGTAATTTCTGAAATCTCAATCTCTCAAAATTTGTCTGCCCACAGCCCAAAAAGGGGGTAACAAATTGAGCTGAGAATTAAAGAATTCAGCTAGCAGGCCTTTCCATTTTTATTTTTCAGTCGTTATTTTTTATTTTCCATTCATTTCTATTTAACATTTGCAGCGAGCAGGTAGAATGCGTTGGCAAATAAATAAGATTTTAAAACTTGCATGGTTCCACTTGCTCCTGCAGTGTTTTCTTCAGTAATTTCTGAAATCTCAATCTCTCAAAATTTGTCTGCCCACAGCCCAAAAAGGGGGTAACAAATTGAGCTGAGAATTGAAGAATTCAGCTAACAGGCCTTTCAATTCCTATTTTTCAATATTTTTTTTATTTTCCATTCATTTCTATTTAACATTTGCAGCAAGCAGGTAGAATGTGTTGGCAAATAAATAAGATTTTAAAACTTGCATGGTTCCAGAGAGGCAGCCAAGCTCCTGCAGTGATCTGGAGCTGCTGCTTTGTGCCTTTCCTGGCCAGTTTCTTAGAGAAACTCTTGATTTTCACGTTTTAAGTTGAATTTTGCTCCTCTAGCCAAGCTGTGTGTGGACAAGGAGTTGGTTTTGGTGGAGGGGAGAGGAGACAGGTGGGGCTGAGCTGGTTCCATTTTTGGTTTTAGGGATGCACGGGTGGTCAAGGACATGGCCACGGGCAAGTCCAAGGGCTATGGCTTCGTCTCCTTCTTCAATAAATGGGTAAGAGCTCTTGGTTTCCCTCCTCAAAAATGGGTAAAATCCCTTCATTTCCTCCCTTAATAAATGGATAAATCTCATTTCCCTCTTAATAAATGGGTAAAATCCCTTCATTTCCCCCTTAGTAATGGGTGAAATCCCTTCATTTCCCTCTTAATAAATGGGTAAAATCCCTTCATTTCCCCCTTAGTAATGGGTGAAATCCCTTCATTTCCCTCTTAATAAATGGGTAAAATCCCTTCTTCCCTCCTTTAAGATATGGGTAAAATTCCTTCACTTCCTCCCTCAATAAATGGGTAAGGTCCCTTCATTTCTCTCTTAATAAATGGGTAAGAGCTCTAGGTTTCCTTCCTCAAAAATTGGGTAAAATCCCTTTCATTTCTTCACTCAATAAATTGGCAAAATCCCTTCATTTCCTTCTTCAGTAGATGGGTAAAATCCCTTCATTTCCTTCTTTAATAAATGGGAAAGATCTAGGTTTCTTTCTTTACGAAATGGATTAGATCCGTTCATTTCGCTCTCCAATAAATGGGGAGATCCCTTCATTTCCCTCTCCAATAAATGGATTTTTCCCTCTCCAATAAATGGGGAGATCCGTTCATTTTCTCTCCAGTAAATGGGGAGATCCCTTCATTTTCTCTCCAATAACCAGGTGATCTCTGTCACAGTCTGGATCTTCCCCAGCTGATTTTCACTTTGTTTTCCCTGACTGTAACAGGGGGAGGCTGCTCTCTCTGTTTATAAATCCACAGAAATCACAGAATCCTGGAGTGGTTTGGGTTGGAGGGGACCTTAAACCCAGTGCCACCCCTGCCATGGGCAGGGACACCTCCCGCTGTCCCAAGGGTGCTCCAAGCCCTGTCCAACCTGGTCTGGGACACTCTAGGGTCACTCAGGAGGGCAGTGGGGTCACTCCAGTGGCTCTGTCCCACAGGGAGGGGTGCCAGCCTGGGTCACTCTCAGGGTCACTCAGGAGGGCAGCAGGGTCACTCTTGTGTTCCACAGGAAGGTGTGCCAGCAGTGGGGACATTCCAAGGATCCGGGGTCACTCAGGAGGGCAGCAGGGTCACTCCTGGGGCTCTGTCCCAAAGGAAGGGGTGCCAGCCTGGGTCACTCTCAGGGTCACTCCTGTGGCTTGGTCCCAAAAGAAGGGGTGCCAGCAATGGGGACATTCCCAGGGATCTGGGGTCACTCAGGAGAGCAGCAGGGTCACTCCTGTGGCTGTGTCCCACAGGAATGGGTGCCAGCCAGGGTCACTCTCAGGGTCACTCAGGAGGGCAGTGGGTCACTCCGGTGTCCCAAATGAAGGGATGCCAGCCTGGGACATTCCCAGGGATCAGGGGTCACTCCTTTGGCCCTGTCCTATAGGAAGGGGTGCCAGCTTGGGTCACTCAGGAGGGCAGCAGGGTCACTCCTGTGGCTCTGTCCCACAGGAAGGGGTGCCAGCCTGAGACATTCCCAAGGATCCAGGGTCACTCAGGAGGGCAGCAGTGTCACTCCTGTGTCCCAAAGGAAGGGGTGCCAGCCTGGGTCACTCTCAGGGTCACTCAGGAGGGCAGCAGGGTCACTCTTGTGTTCCACAGGAAGGTGTGCCAGCAGTGGGGACATTCCCAGGGATCCAGGGTCACTCCTGTGGCTGTGTCCCACAGGGAGGGGTGCCAGCAGTGGGGACATTCCCAAGGATCAGGGGTCACTCCCATACCTCTGTCCCACAGGAAGAGGTGCCTGCAGTGGGGACATTCCCAAGGATCCAGGGTCACTCCCAGGCTCTGTCCCAGAGGAAGGGGTGCCAGCAGTGGGGACATTCCCAAGGATCCAGGGTGACTCCCATGGCTCTGTCCCACAGGGAGGGGTGCCTGCAGGGGGCTCAGTGGGGTTTTTCTCTCCCTGTCTCCTCCAGGACGCCGAGAACGCCATCCAGCAGATGGGGGGACAGTGGCTCGGGGGGCGACAGATCCGGACCAACTGGGCCACCAGGAAACCTCCGGCCCCCAAGAGCACCTATGAGAGTAGGTGCCCACCCTGTGCCCTGCCTGTTCCTGGGGTGGGGGATCCCACAGGTTTTGGGGTGGGAAGGACCTCAGAGCCCATCCCACCTCGCCCCTGCCTTGGGCTGGGGCACCTTCCCCGATCCCAGGGTGCTCCAAGCCCCATCCAACCCGGCCTTGGACAGTGCCTGGGGTGGAGCAGCCACAGCTGCTCTGGAATTCTGTCCCAGCCCCTCCCTCATTCCTTCCCAATATGCCACCCCAATCTCTCTTTTCCCAGTTTGAAGCCATTCCCTGTGTCCTGTCCCTCCATCCCTTGTCCCCAGTCACTCTCCAGCTCTCCTGGAGCCCCTTTAGGCACTGGAAGGGGCTCTGAGCTCTCCCTGGACCTTTCTCTTCTCCCTTGGGCACTTCCAGGGGGATCCAGGGGCAGCCACAGCTGCTCTGGGAATTCCAGCCCAGCTCCCCCCACCCTCCCAGCCAGGAATTCCTTTCCAATATTCATTTAAATCTCCCCTTTCCCAGTGTGAAGCCATTCCCTGTGTCCTGTCCCTCCATCCCTTGTCCCCAGTCACTCTCCAGCTCTCCTGGAGCCCCTTTAGGCCCTGCCAGGGACTCTGAGATGTCCCTGTAAAGATTTGCAGGTTGTTCCCAATATCCCCTTCCACTCAGGATTAAAATTCCCCCAACAATTCCCATTCTACCCCTTGTAAAACTCCCCTCCAATCTCTTCCAGCAAACACCAAACAATTGTCCTACGACGAGGTGGTCACTCAGTCCAGCCCCAGCAATTGCACCGTGTACTGCGGGGGGGTCACCTCAGGCCTCACAGGTACGTGTGGCCCCACCCTGTCCCCAGCTGTCCCTGTGTCACCGCGGGTGCCTGACGCTGCTCTCTGTCCTTCCTGCTCCAGAGCAGCTGATGCGCCAGACCTTCTCCCCCTTTGGGCAGATCATGGAGATCCGAGTGTTCCCGGATAAAGGCTACTCCTTCGTCAGGTGGGAATGCAGGGAGGGGTTTTTGTGAGCTCTGCTTTTCTTCAGGGAGGTCCTGGCTCTAACTGGTGCTCTCCTCACATGGGGCACCATTAAAGTGTGGGGGTTTGTGCTGGTTTGAAAGCAAAACCAGTGAAAGACTCCAAGTCAGAAACACAATTTAATAAGAGGAAAAGAAAAGAAATAAAAGAAGTAAAATAAAATAAAAGTAATAGTACAAAAAAAACCACTGACAGAGTCAGAATACAACCTGACACCCTGTTAGGGTGGTAGTGGCAGTCCAGATGAGATGGTCTTGTCAAAGCAGTGATTCCTGTAGAAAGGTCTGGCAGCTCTTGTCTCCTCTGGGAGTCCAGTGGATAAAAGCTGCCTGTGCTGTCCCAAACCCTGGATTTATCCAGGTGGGAATGCTTGGCTCCTCCCCCTGGGCGGAGCATCTCACAATGGGATGATCCCATTCTATGAGTCATGCAGTGGGTCCTTGATGGCCCATTAAACAGAGATAACTCCCGGAGGAAGTTATCTATGAGTCATGGGCAAGGCATTGTTAGGCTCGTTAACAGAAGATAAGGAAAACACTGCCCCACCCTGGCTCCAACGGCTCATGGGGATAGAATACAAACCTTGGGCACAATTTTACATTGTAACCTAGGACAGGGTTTTATCTTCTTTCCTGTTAGAGCCAGAATTAAATGCTTAAGAGACAGTTCTCATGTTGGGACTCAGATGTTTATTAATTCTTACCTATGTTACAGCCTCACGAGCTGTGAGTTCTAGCTAACAGCTCCATCTCTAACTCTTTCCAAGGTCTTTAAATCACAAACTGTCCAATTAAGAAATGACACCTAAATTATTTTTACTTTTAACCCAATAACCAAACACCCATAGCCCGCAATGCAGATTTTTCTACCCAATTACAAAACACCACCCAGAGCCATGGAGAAGAAGGTGAAAAAGAAGGACTGGCTTATGCCCTAAATCCTTCATCTTGCTTTATATCTATTCCTGTATTCTAAACCCTTCAGCTCTGAGTTTTGCACCCTGTGATATCATACACTTCAATTCAAACTCCACACCCACAACCCCAGCGC